>CM037997.1:989206-1062007 GCA_021234005.1 Nephelium lappaceum | reverse complement strand
TCAAGGTGTGGTAAATCTTGTACTATCTGCCCTCATCGCACTTCTGTAGCTATAACCAAAAGGAAAGGTAATTTAGTTTGTGAAGACTTCAATTATCAAATTTCAAGTATAATTTTTTGAGTAATGATAGGTTTTCTAAACTTTTTATCTAAATTAACCCAAACAATATGATGCGTAAAATCTCAATATCTTATTAACTATCATATCATCTCATGATTTATAAATATTGACAATTCAAAGGTTATGTCATTTGAATATGAATTTGGATAAAAAATTTAAAAAATCTAACATCTTTTTTTTTTTACTGGACATTTGAGTATAACTTACTCAAAATTGAAAAAACTAATAATACTAATTAACAAACAATTTAAGTTAATATTTTGAAAAGTCATATAAATTTAAGTATTTGAAAAGAGATAATTCAGTATATAATTATATTGATATGAATGTGAAAAGTTGCAACATATCCGATTATTTTCCATCAATATAAAATTACTTTAAAATGGTATTAAAATGTAACTTTTAGGATTTATTCTAATAATATGCGTTTTATAATAATTTATTTCCTTTTAATCAAATAAAACGAACTATTTGGGCTATTAAATTATATGATAGTGGTGTTTGGTTTGATTGACTGAAGAGAAATTTAAAAATAAAATAAAATAAAAAGGGTTTTAATTTAAATGATTTCATTCTTTCGTAATGTAATGCTTGAACCCATTCAAATAAAACTAATATCAATTAAATTATTGATTAAAGAAAGGTTAAAGAAATTGGGGCCCTAATTAACTATCATTATTGACGTTAAAAGCACTTAACGTGACTAGATAATATGATATGATTATTAACTATGTCGAAAACAAATCGTAAGTCCTAAAAAAAAACAAACATAATATAATAAATTGAGGACAATAATAAGGAGAGTGAAAGGTTAGGTTGTGTCACAATATATTTCACTAATTAATCGTAAGATAAACTCTTTCCATCTTCTCAACCATGAGTCTCTAAATTCTTCTTCCCTATAAGTCTGAAAGTCTGTCCAAAGAGTATTAGGAGATGATAGCTTGTGTCTGTGTGCTTTACTTGCACAAAAAAGCACAGAGACACAAAATTGCACAAAAAAGCACAGAGACACAAAACTATCCAAGTATGCTCTGTGGTTGCAGCATAGTCCTGATCTTCCATATCAAAATGATTGTGATTTTCAGTGATTGGTATATCAGCTGGGAACCCGACCTTGCGGGCTACTGGTCCAAAGAAGGTTGAAATAATACCTTGTAGGTCTGGTGTAACAACGCACCGTACCATCACCACAAAAAAAATTTGTTATGGTGTGCAAGACAATTCTGTGCCCAAGTTGAAATATTGAAATTAAAAATCCAGTTCTTTAAAAGATGTCCTAAAGTAAATTTTTTGGAATAATCCAAACTCAAAATATATGGTTGTTTGATTCACAAAATTTAAATTCATAATATGAAAAACGGTTTTCGTCAACTCGAAAAACAAAAAATACATCTTGAGATTGAGGCAGAACAGCACCTAATATTTTTAATTTTTTGTTTTAATATTTATTTCAAATGTTTTTCTATATGTTATTTTATTTTAAAGTTTTTTTTTATGATTGTATAAATTTTTAAAGGGCATGATAGTGATTGCATGTATTTTCTAATTGGAAATTTGACTTTCTAATTTACAGTTGCAATAGAGGTTAATAGAAAAAGAGTTTTTAGCTAATTGTTAGAAAGTAGGGTTTCATTGTCATTAATTTGAGAAAATGTCAACTAATCCTATCCATCAACTATATCCATTAGATTGGTTATGAAATTGTGTGCTTTACCTACACAAAAATATCCAAGTATGCTCTGTGGTTGCAGTATAGTCTGATCTTCCATATCAGAAAGGATTGTGATTTTTAGTGATTGGTATATCAGTTGGAAACCCGACCTTGCGGGCTACTGGTCCAAAGAAGGTTGAAATAGTACCTCGTAGGTCTGGTGTAACAACGTATCGTACCATCAGCACAAAAAAAAATTGTTATGGTGTGCAAGACAATCTTGTGCTCAAGATGAAATATTGAAATTAAAAATCCAGTTCTTTAAAAAATGTCCTAAAGTAAATTTTTTTTGTATAATCCAAACTCAAAATATATGGTTGTTTGATTCACAAAATTTAAATTCGAAATATGAAAAACGTTTATCGGCAACTCAAAAAACGAAAAATACATCTTGAGATTGAGGCAGAACAACACCTAATATTTTTGATATTTTGTTTAACATTTATTTCAAATGTTTTTCTATATGTTATTTTATTATAAAGTTTTTTTGATGATTTTATAATTTTTTTGGAGGGCATGATAGTGATTGCATGTATTTTTTACCTGGAAATTTGACTTTTTAATTTGCAGCTGCAATAGAGGTTAATTAGAAAAGGGTTTTTAGCTAATTGTTAGAAAGTAGGGTTTCATTGTCATTAATTTCAGAAAAGGTCAAGTAATTCTATCCATCAATTACATCAATCAGATTATTTTTAAAATTGGTTATTAAAGTCAAATCTAATTATTGTAATTATAAGATTATCCAACTAATAAAAGGATCAAATCCTTCTAGAAATATTGGGTATTCAATAACATTCTTATTATTTTATACAACACTTACTAATTCAAAATTACGAGTTTCAAAGCCTATATAAGTTTTAAGAGAAAAACTTCAACACGTTTGGAACCATGTATATATTTAAATTCTGAAAATGAATGATTGTAATTATGTTTTTAAAATAAAGCTTTCAAAACTTCCTAATTTGGGAATTATATATATATATATATGTAAAATCTCTTGTATACTTTCAACAATAAGGTTTAAAATAATAAAGCTACCGTCATTTATTGAAGAAAAACGGGTTATATAAGTTAACTAGCCATCGGATAAGTATAGATCAAACATAAATCATTAAAACATATATAGTCACATGTTATGTACATGGTCGCCTGTTGGGTCGACGGTTGCTTAGGTGTGCAAGGTTGACGTAAGTTAGAAGAAATAAACTATGATAATATCCAATGGAAAGTGAGAAGAATACTGAACAAGAAAGGATATGTCGAAAACAAATCATAAGTCCTAAAAAAAAAACAAACATAATATGATAAATTGAGGACAATAATAAGGAGAGTGAAAGGTTAGGTTGTGTCACAAGATATTTCACTAATTAATCGTAAGATAAACTCTTTCCATCTTCTTAACCATGAGTCTCTAAATTCTTCTTCCCTATAAGTCTGAAAGTCTGTCCAAAGAGTATTAGGAGATGATACCTTGTGTCTGTGTGCTTTACCTTGCACAAAAAAGCACAGAGACACAAAATTGCACAAAAAAGCACAGAGACACAAAACTATCCAAGTATGCTCTGTGGTTGCAGCATAGTCTGATCTTCCATATCAGAAAGGATTGTGATTTTCAGTGATTGGTATATCAGCTGGGAACCCGACCTTGCGGGCTACTGGTCCAAAGAATGTTGAAATAATACCTTGTAGGTCTGGTGTAACAACGCACCGTACCATCACCACAAAAAAAAAAATTGTTATGGTGTGCAAGACAATTCTGTGCCCAAGTTGAAATATTGAAATTAAAAATCCAGTTCTTTAAAAGATGTCCTAAAGTAAATTTTTTGGAATAATCCAAACTCAAAATATATGGTTGTTTGGAATAATCCAAACTCAAAATGTATGGTTGTTTCAATTTTGTCTTTTACCAATTTAATATGGTAGGTAGAAGCAAAGACTCCTAAGCAATTTGCGAGTGAGCTATTTTGGGCACTTGATGCAGCAGGATAGATAGAGATGCTGATGAAAAGGTCATAAAAAAAGAAATTAGAATGGTACTTTCTTGTTTAACTCCAATGAACTGTATTGAAATTAATTAATACTATATTACTTAATTTTAAAATGAGTTTTGCATAAATTTTAATCGAATTAGAAGTCCAATTTTGTTAAAAAAACTAAGGACATCATAAACAAAAAAAGGGATTTATTATATTTAATGTTATAAACAAAGCCACCTAGTCCTAGTCCTAGACTCCCGCCTTCTGACCACATGGTCCTTTTAGGAAGCTAGTTCAAAGTCTTTCAACCAAGAAACCGCGTTCTCTGTACGTACGGTCAACATTTGCTAATTTGTGAATTCATAATCATAATTTTTTTTTTATATTCCGTAAATGAAAAAAAAAAAAGAAAAAGAACACCCTAACTACTAAAAATAACTTAAGATTAGTTGGATAAAAAAATTAGTTGAAAAAATGGGATAGATAAAAAATTAGGTGAATAAACAATTATTGGATAAAAATTAGTTGAAAATAATAAAATGACTAAAAAATTAGTTAGAAATATAATGAAAATAATATTTTGTAAAAATTTTTTTAAAAAATTATGTGAGTATTTAATAATTTTTTTATGTATTGTGAGTAATTATTTGAGAATAAGAATTTATATCAAATAAATAAATTAATATTAATTAAAAAATTATGTATAAAATATTTTTGAAAGATATTATTTATATCAATTTGATGTAAAGTATATTTGAATGAAATAGAATTTAATGTAAAAAAATTTGACGTCGACATCAAAACGATTTAAAATTTGGTGTCATGCGTTAGAGAGGGCGTTAGAAGTGACTTTAACACTACAACGGTGTTTATTAAAATTTGGTGTCATGCGTTAGAGATGATCTGACAATAGAAACGTTTTGACATCAATATTCGTTGGGGGTGGGGTCCCTAATTCAACACTTGCAATTTTCACATGATTCTTTTCTTGCAACGAGGAACTTGCAGACCGGCCAACACAAATCAGCCTATGATGTGACTTGCAAGTAAATCATTAAATGACCCACCGGGCCACCACGGTTGCACAACCATGACAGTACCTCTTCAGACTGAAATGCAACCATCCAAAAACAGCCTGGAATTAGACCAACACCACTCCATCTTCACTTGAAAACTCAGTATTATGATTCATAATGCATATACATAAGTATATATATACACGTATATATTTGTGTGAGAGAAGATTTTGCCATAAATTACAAATAAATTAATATAAACTTCACCATAAATTAGTGATAATATCTATATATCACAATCCATTTAAAGGTCCACACAAGATTTCAGATTAAGATATATATATCACAATACTTTTGCAGGCTTCAGCAAAAAATAAATGATGTATTGTTGTCAAATTATTGAAAATCTGATCTGCACACCCCATTTAATCTTCTGTACAAAGTTTCTATGTTTTCTCCCGTTACTTTAAAACTACTTATTCTTTTTTTTTTGAAAATTACTCTAAAATTACATTGGAGAATGCATTTATCAAATTATCATACCAGGACACATTGAAAAGAAAGGTTGGGAACAGTGTCCATTCAATTTATTAATGGGTACTTTTATAGTTGATTATGTCTACTTGTTAATGTTTTCAGATCGTGTAATGATTGGTTGGGAACGAGAGTGGCCCCACCGAGAACCATCAATCGCACCTTTTTATTTTCATTTTTCTTTTTTTTTTGTTCAAAGGATCACATCTAGAAAAAAAGTGGACGTGAGTCAGTAAGAAGGATATAGATGTAATTTCATTTCAACAAAATCCAAGGGGTGTTAAATCTTGTACTATTCATGCTCCTCATCGCACTTCTGTAGCTATAACCAAAAGGAAAGGTAATTTAGTTTGTGAAGACTTCAATTATCAAATTTCAAGTATAATTTTTTTGAGTAATGATAGGTTTTCTAAACTTTTTATCTAAATTATACCCAAACAATATGATGCGTAAAATCTCAATATCTTATTAACTATCATATCATCTCATGATTTATAAAATATTGACAATTCAAAGGTTATGTCATTTGAATATGAATTTGGATAAAAAATTTAAAAAATCTAACATCTTTTTTTTTTTTACTGGACATTTGAGTATAACTTTACTCAAAATTGAAAAAACTAATAATACTAATTAACAAACAATTTTAAGTTAATATTTTGAAAAGTCATATAAATTTAAGTATTTGAAAAGAGATAATTCAAGTATATAATTATATTGATATGAATGTGAAAAGTTGCAACATATCCGATTATTTTCCATCAATATAAAATTACTTTAAAATGGTATTAAAATGTAACTTTTAGGATTTATTCTAATAATATGCGTTTTATAATAATTTATTTCCTTTTAATCAAATAAAACGAACTATTTGGGCTATTAAATTATATGATAGTGGTGTTTGGTTTGATTGACTGAAGAGAAATTTAAAAATAAAATAAAATAAAAAGGTTTTAATTTAAATGATTTCATTCTTTCGTAATGTAATGCTTGAACCCATTCAAATAAAACTAATATCAATTAAATTATTGATTAAAGAAAGGTTAAAGAAATTGGGCCCTAATTAACTATCATTATTGACGTTAAAAGCAACTTAACGTGACTAGATAATATGATATGATTATTAACTATGTCGAAAACAAATCGTAAGTCCTAAAAAAAAACAAACATAATATAATAAATTGAGGACAATAATAAGGAGAGTGAAAGGTTAGGTTGTGTCACAATATATTTCACTAATTAATCGTAAGATAAACTCTTTCCATCTTCTCAACCATGAGTCTCTAAATTCTTCTTCCCTATAAGTCTGAAAGTCTGTCCAAAGAGTATTAGGAGATGATAGCTTGTGTCTGTGTGCTTTACTTGCACAAAAAAGCACAGAGACACAAAATTGCACAAAAAAGCACAGAGACACAAAACTATCCAAGTATGCTCTGTGGTTGCAGCATAGTCTGATCTTCCATATCAAAATGATTGTGATTTTCAGTGATTGGTATATCAGCTGGGAACCCGACCTTGCGGGCTACTGGTCCAAAGAAGGTTGAAATAATACCTTGTAGGTCTGGTGTAACAACGCACCGTACCATCACCACAAAAAAAATTTGTTATGGTGTGCAAGACAATTCTGTGCCCAAGTTGAAATATTGAAATTAAAAATCCAGTTCTTTAAAAGATGTCCTAAAGTAAATTTTTTGGAATAATCCAAACTCAAAATATATGGTTGTTTGATTCACAAAATTTAAATTCATAATATGAAAAACGGTTTTCGTCAACTCGAAAAACAAAAAATACATCTTGAGATTGAGGCAGAACAGCACCTAATATTTTTAATTTTTTGTTTTAATATTTATTTCAAATGTTTTTCTATATGTTATTTTATTTTAAAGTTTTTTTTTATGATTGTATAAATTTTTAAAGGGCATGATAGTGATTGCATGTATTTTCTAATTGGAAATTTGACTTTCTAATTTACAGTTGCAATAGAGGTTAATAGAAAAAGAGTTTTTAGCTAATTGTTAGAAAGTAGGGTTTCATTGTCATTAATTTGAGAAAATGTCAACTAATCCTATCCATCAACTATATCCATTAGATTGGTTATGAAATTGTGTGCTTTACCTACACAAAAATATCCAAGTATGCTCTGTGGTTGCAGTATAGTCTGATCTTCCATATCAGAAAGGATTGTGATTTTTAGTGATTGGTATATCAGTTGGAAACCCGACCTTGCGGGCTACTGGTCCAAAGAAGGTTGAAATAGTACCTCGTAGGTCTGGTGTAACAACGTATCGTACCATCAGCACAAAAAAAAATTGTTATGGTGTGCAAGACAATCTTGTGCTCAAGATGAAATATTGAAATTAAAAATCCAGTTCTTTAAAAAATGTCCTAAAGTAAATTTTTTTTGTATAATCCAAACTCAAAATATATGGTTGTTTGATTCACAAAATTTAAATTCGAAATATGAAAAACGTTTATCGGCAACTCAAAAAACGAAAAATACATCTTGAGATTGAGGCAGAACAACACCTAATATTTTTGATATTTTGTTTAACATTTATTTCAAATGTTTTTCTATATGTTATTTTATTATAAAGTTTTTTTGATGATTTTATAATTTTTTTGGAGGGCATGATAGTGATTGCATGTATTTTTTACCTGGAAATTTGACTTTTTAATTTGCAGCTGCAATAGAGGTTAATTAGAAAAGGGTTTTTAGCTAATTGTTAGAAAGTAGGGTTTCATTGTCATTAATTTCAGAAAAGGTCAAGTAATTCTATCCATCAATTACATCAATCAGATTATTTTTAAAATTGGTTATTAAAGTCAAATCTAATTATTGTAATTATAAGATTATCCAACTAATAAAAGGATCAAATCCTTCTAGAAATATTGGGTATTCAATAACATTCTTATTATTTTATACAACACTTACTAATTCAAAATTACGAGTTTCAAAGCCTATATAAGTTTTAAGAGAAAAACTTCAACACGTTTGGAACCATGTATATATTTAAATTCTGAAAATGAATGATTGTAATTATGTTTTTAAAATAAAGCTTTCAAAACTTCCTAATTTGGGAATTATATATATATATATATGTAAAATCTCTTGTATACTTTCAACAATAAGGTTTAAAATAATAAAGCTACCGTCATTTATTGAAGAAAAACGGGTTATATAAGTTAACTAGCCATCGGATAAGTATAGATCAAACATAAATCATTAAAACATATATAGTCACATGTTATGTACATGGTCGCCTGTTGGGTCGACGGTTGCTTAGGTGTGCAAGGTTGACGTAAGTTAGAAGAAATAAACTATGATAATATCCAATGGAAAGTGAGAAGAATACTGAACAAGAAAGGATATGTCGAAAACAAATCATAAGTCCTAAAAAAAAAACAAACATAATATGATAAATTGAGGACAATAATAAGGAGAGTGAAAGGTTAGGTTGTGTCACAAGATATTTCACTAATTAATCGTAAGATAAACTCTTTCCATCTTCTTAACCATAAGTCTCTAAATTCTTCTTCCCTATAAGTCTGAAAGTCTGTCCAAAGAGTATTAGGAGATGATACCTTGTGTCTGTGTGCTTTACCTGCACAAAAAAGCACAGAGACACAAAATTGCACAAAAAAGCACAGAGACACAAAACTATCCAAGTATGCTCTGTGGTTGCAGCATAGTCTGATCTTCCATATCAGAAAGGATTGTGATTTTCAGTGATTGGTATATCAGCTGGGAACCCGACCTTGCGGGCTACTGGTCCAAAGAATGTTGAAATAATACCTTGTAGGTCTGGTGTAACAACGCACCGTACCATCACCACAAAAAAAAAAATTGTTATGGTGTGCAAGACAATTCTGTGCCCAAGTTGAAATATTGAAATTAAAAATCCAGTTCTTTAAAAGATGTCCTAAAGTAAATTTTTTGGAATAATCCAAACTCAAAATATATGGTTGTTTGGAATAATCCAAACTCAAAATGTATGGTTGTTTCAATTTTGTCTTTTACCAATTTAATATGGTAGGTAGAAGCAAAGACTCCTAAGCAATTTGCGAGTGAGCTATTTTGGGCACTTGATGCAGCAGGATAGATAGAGATGCTGATGAAAAGGTCATAAAAAAAGAAATTAGAATGGTACTTTCTTGTTTAACTCCAATGAACTGTATTGAAATTAATTAATACTATATTACTTAATTTTAAAATGAGTTTTGCATAAATTTTAATCGAATTAGAAGTCCAATTTTGTTAAAAAAACTAAGGACATCATAAACAAAAAAAGGGATTTATTATATTTAATGTTATAAACAAAGCCACCTAGTCCTAGTCCTAGACTCCCGCCTTCTGACCACATGGTCCTTTTAGGAAGCTAGTTCAAAGTCTTTCAACCAAGAAACCGCGTTCTCTGTACGTACGGTCAACATTTGTCAATTTGTGAATTCATAATCATAATTTTTTTTTTATATTCCGTAAATGAAAAAAAAAAAAAAAAAAAGAACACCCTAACTACTAAAAATAACTTAAGATTAGTTGGATAAAAAAATTAGTTGAAAAAATGGGATAGATAAAAAATTAGGTGAATAAACAATTATTGGATAAAAATTAGTTGAAAATAATAAAATGACTAAAAAATTAGTTAGAAATATAATGAAAATAATATTTTGTAAAAATTTTTTAAAAAATTATGTGAGTATTTAATAATTTTTTTATGTATTGTGAGTAATTATTTGAGAATAAGAATTTATATCAAATAAATAAATTAATATTAATTAAAAAATTATGTATAAAATATTTTTGAAAGATATTATTTATATCAATTTGATGTAAAGTATATTTGAATGAAATAGAATTTAATGTAAAAAAATTTGACGTCGACATCAAAACGATTTAAAATTTGGTGTCATGCGTTAGAGAGGGCGTTAGAAGTGACTTTAACACTACAACGGTGTTTTATTAAAATTTGGTGTCATGCGTTAGAGATGATCTGACAATAGAAACGTTTTGACATCAATATTCGTTGGGGGTGGGGTCCCTAATTCAACACTTGCAATTTTCACATGATTCTTTTCTTGCAACGAGGAACTTGCAGACCGGCCAACACAAATCAGCCTATGATGTGACTTGCAAGTAAATCATTAAATGACCCACCGGGCCACCACGGTTGCACAACCATGACAGTACCTCTTCAGACTGAAATGCAACCATCCAAAAACAGCCTGGAATTAGACCAACACCACTCCATCTTCACTTGAAAACTCAGTATTATGATTCATAATGCATATACATAAGTATATATATACACGTATATATTTGTGTGAGAGAAGATTTTGCCATAAATTACAAATAAATTAATATAAACTTCACCATAAATTAGTGATAATATCTATATATCACAATCCATTTAAAGGTCCACACAAGATTTCAGATTAAGATATATATATCACAATACTTTTGCAGGCTTCAGCAAAAAATAAATGATGTATTGTTGTCAAATTATTGAAAATCTGATCTGCACACCCCATTTAATCTTCTGTACAAAGTTTCTATGTTTTCTCCCGTTACTTTAAAACTACTTATTCTTTTTTTTTTTGAAAATTACTCTAAAATTACATTGGAGAATGCATTTATCAAATTATCATACCAGGACACATTGAAAAGAAAGGTTGGGAACAGTGTCCATTCAATTTATTAATGGGTACTTTTATAGTTGATTATGTCTACTTGTTAATGTTTTCAGATCGTGTAATGATTGGTTGGGAACGAGAGTGGCCCCACCGAGAACCATCAATCGCACCTTTTTATTTTCATTTTTCTTTTTTTTTGTTCAAAGGATCACATCTAGAAAAAAGTGGACGTGAGTCAGTAAGAAGGATATAGATGTAATTTCATTTCAACAAAATCCAAGGGGTGTTAAATCTTGTACTATTCATGCTCCTCATCGCACTTCTGTAGCTATAACCAAAAGGAAAGGTAATTTAGTTTGTGAAGACTTCAATTATCAAATTTCAAGTATAATTTTTTTGAGTAATGATAGGTTTTCTAAACTTTTTATCTAAATTATACCCAAACAATATGATGCGTAAACTCTCAATATCTTATTAACTATCATATCATCTCATGATTTATAAAATATTGACAATTCAAAGGTTATGTCATTTGAATATGAATTTGGATAAAAAATTTAAAAAATCTAACATCTTTTTTTTTTTACTGGACATTTGAGTATAACTTTACTCAAAATTGAAAAAACTAATAATACTAATTAACAAACAATTTTAAGTTAATATTTTGAAAAGTCATATAAATTTAAGTATTTGAAAAGAGATAATTCAAGTATATAATTATATTGATATGAATGTGAAAAGTTGCAACATATCCGATTATTTTCCATCAATATAAAATTACTTTAAAATGGTATTAAAATGTAACTTTTAGGATTTATTCTAATAATATGCGTTTTATAATAATTTATTTCCTTTTAATCAAATAAAACGAACTATTTGGGCTATTAAATTATATGATAGTGGTGTTTGGTTTGATTGACTGAAGAGAAATTTAAAAATAAAATAAAATAAAAAGGTTTTAATTTAAATGATTTCATTCTTTCGTAATGTAATGCTTGAACCCATTCAAATAAAACTAATATCAATTAAATTATTGATTAAAGAAAGGTTAAAGAAATTGGGCCCTAATTAACTATCATTATTGACGTTAAAAGCAACTTAACGTGACTAGATAATATGATATGATTATTAACTATGTCGAAAACAAATCGTAAGTCCTAAAAAAAAACAAACATAATATAATAAATTGAGGACAATAATAAGGAGAGTGAAAGGTTAGGTTGTGTCACAATATATTTCACTAATTAATCGTAAGATAAACTCTTTCCATCTTCTCAACCATGAGTCTCTAAATTCTTCTTCCCTATAAGTCTGAAAGTCTGTCCAAAGAGTATTAGGAGATGATAGCTTGTGTCTGTGTGCTTTACTTGCACAAAAAAGCACAGAGACACAAAATTGCACAAAAAAGCACAGAGACACAAAACTATCCAAGTATGCTCTGTGGTTGCAGCATAGTCTGATCTTCCATATCAAAAATGATTGTGATTTTCAGTGATTGGTATATCAGCTGGGAACCCGACCTTGCGGGCTACTGGTCCAAAGAAGGTTGAAATAATACCTTGTAGGTCTGGTGTAACAACGCACCGTACCATCACCACAAAAAAAATTTGTTATGGTGTGCAAGACAATTCTGTGCCCAAGTTGAAATATTGAAATTAAAAATCCAGTTCTTTAAAAGATGTCCTAAAGTAAATTTTTTGGAATAATCCAAACTCAAAATATATGGTTGTTTGATTCACAAAATTTAAATTCATAATATGAAAAACGGTTTTCGTCAACTCGAAAAACAAAAAATACATCTTGAGATTGAGGCAGAACAGCACCTAATATTTTTAATTTTTTGTTTTAATATTTATTTCAAATGTTTTTCTATATGTTATTTTATTTTAAAGTTTTTTTTTATGATTGTATAAATTTTTAAAGGGCATGATAGTGATTGCATGTATTTTCTAATTGGAAATTTGACTTTCTAATTTACAGTTGCAATAGAGGTTAATAGAAAAAGAGTTTTTAGCTAATTGTTAGAAAGTAGGGTTTCATTGTCATTAATTTGAGAAAATGTCAACTAATCCTATCCATCAACTATATCCATTAGATTGGTTATGAAATTGTGTGCTTTACCTACACAAAAATATCCAAGTATGTTCTGTGGTTGCAGTATAGTCTGATCTTCCATATCAGAAAGGATTGTGATTTTTAGTGATTGGTATATCAGTTGGAAACCCGACCTTGCGGGCTACTGGTCCAAAGAAGGTTGAAATAGTACCTCGTAGGTCTGGTGTAACAACGCATCGTACCATCAGCACAAAAAAAAATTGTTATGGTGTGCAAGACAATCTTGTGCTCAAGATGAAATATTGAAATTAAAAATCCAGTTCTTTAAAAAATGTCCTAAAGTAAATTTTTTTGTATAATCCAAACTCAAAATATATGGTTGTTTGATTCACAAAATTTAAATTCGAAATATGAAAAACGTTTATCGGCAACTCAAAAAACGAAAAATACATCTTGAGATTGAGGCAGAACAGCACCTAATATTTTTGATATTTTGTTTAACATTTATTTCAAATGTTTTTCTATATGTTATTTTATTATAAAGTTTTTTAATGATTTTATAATTTTTTTGGAGGGCATGATAGTGATTGCATGTATTTTTTACCTGGAAATTTGACTTTTTAATTTGCAGCTGCAATAGAGGTTAATTAGAAAAGGGTTTTTAGCTAATTGTTAGAAAGTAGGGTTTCATTGTCATTAATTTCAGAAAAGGTCAAGTAATTCTATCCATCAATTACATCAATCAGATTATTTTTAAAATTGGTTATTAAAGTCAAATCTAATTATTGTAATTATAAGATTATCCAACTAATAAAAGGATCAAATCCTTCTAGAAATATTGGGTATTCAATAACATTCTTATTATTTTATACAACACTTACTAATTCAAAATTACGAGTTTCAAAGCCTATATAAGTTTTAAGAGAAAAACTTCAACACGTTTGGAACCATGTATATATTTAAATTCTGAAAATGAATGATTGTAATTATGTTTTTAAAATAACGCTTTCAAAACGTCCTAATTTGGGAATTATATATATATATATATATATGTAAAATCTCTTGTATACTTTCAACAATAAGGTTTAAAATAATAAAGCTACCGTCATTTATTGAAGAAAAACGGGTTATATAAGTTAACTAGCCATCGGATAAGTATAGATCAAACATAAATCATTAAAACATATATAGTCACATGTTATGTACATGGTCGCCTGTTGGGTCGACGGTTGCTTAGGTGTGCAAGGTTGACGTAAGTTAGAAGAAATAAACTATGATAATATCCAATGGAAAGTGAGAAGAATACTGAACAAGAAAGGATATGTCGAAAACAAATCATAAGTCCTAAAAAAAAAACAAACATAATATGATAAATTGAGGACAATAATAAGGAGAGTGAAAGGTTAGGTTGTGTCACAAGATATTTCACTAATTAATCGTAAGATAAACTCTTTCCATCTTCTTAACCATGAGTCTCTAAATTCTTCTTCCCTATAAGTCTGAAAGTCTGTCCAAAGAGTATTAGGAGATGATACCTTGTGTCTGTGTGCTTTACCTGCACAAAAAAGCACAGAGACACAAAATTGCACAAAAAAGCACAGAGACACAAAACTATCCAAGTATGCTCTGTGGTTGCAGCATAGTCTGATCTTCCATATCAGAAAGGATTGTGATTTTCAGTGATTGGTATATCAGCTGGGAACCCGACCTTGCGGGCTACTGGTCCAAAGAATGTTGAAATAATACCTTGTAGGTCTGGTGTAACAACGCACCGTACCATCACCACAAAAAAAAAATTGTTATGGTGTGCAAGACAATTCTGTGCCCAAGTTGAAATATTGAAATTAAAAATCCAGTTCTTTAAAAGATGTCCTAAAGTAAATCTTTTGGAATAATCCAAACTCAAAATATATGGTTGTTTGGAATAATCCAAACTCAAAATGTATGGTTGTTTCAATTTTGTCTTTTACCAATTTAATATGGTAGGTAGAAGCAAAGACTCCTAAGCAATTTGCGAGTGAGCTATTTTGGGCACTTGATGCAGCAGGATAGATAGAGATGCTGATGAAAAGGTCATAAAAAAAGAAATTAGAATGGTACTTTCTTGTTTAACTGCAATGAACTGTATTGAAATTAATTAATACTATATTACTTAATTTTAAAATGAGTTTTGCATAAATTTTAATCGATTTAGAAGTCCAATTTTGTTAAAAAAACTAAGGACATCATAAACAAAAAAAGGGATTTATTATATTTAATGTTATAAACAAAGCCACCTAGTCCTAGTCCTAGACTCCCGCCTTCTGACCACATGGTCCTGTTAGGAAGCTAGTTCAAAGTCTTTCAACCAAGAAACCGCGTTCTCTGTACGTACGGTCAACATTTGCCAATTTGTGAATTCATAATCATAATTTTTTTTTTATATTCCGTAAATGAAAAAAAAAAAAAAAAAAGAACACCCTAACTACTAAAAATAACTTAAGATTAGTTGGATAAAAAAATTAGTTGAAAAAATGGGATAGATAAAAAATTAGGTGAATAAACAATTATTGGATAAAAATTAGTTGAAAATAATAAAATGACTAAAAAATTAGTTAGAAATATAATGAAAATAATATTTTGTAAAAAATTTTTTAAAAAATTATGTGAGTATTTAATAATTTTTTTATGTATTGTGAGTAATTATTTGAGAATAAGAATTTATATCAAATAAATAAATTAATATTAATTAAAAAATTATGTATAAAATATTTTTGAAAGATATTATTTATATCAATTTGATGTAAAGTATATTTAAATGAAATAGAATTTAATGTAAAAAAATTTGACGTCGACATCAAAACGATTTAAAATTTGGTGTCATGCGTTAGAGAGGGCGTTAGAAGTGACTTTAACACTACAACGGTGTTTTATTAAAATTTGGTGTCATGCGTTAGAGATGATCTGACAATAGAAACGTTTTGACATCAATATTCGTTGGGGGTGGGGTCCCTAATTCAACACTTGCAATTTTCACATGATTCTTTTCTTGCAACGAGGAACTTGCAGACCGGCCAACACAAATCAGCCTATGATGTGACTTGCAAGTAAATCATTAAATGACCCACCGGGCCACCACGGTTGCACAACCATGACAGTACCTCTTCAGACTGAAATGCAACCATCCAAAAACAGCCTGGAATTAGACCAACACCACTCTATCTTCACTTGAAAACTCAGTATTATGATTCATAATGCATATACATAAGTATATATATACACGTATATATTTGTGTGAGAGAAGATTTTGCCATAAATTACAAATAAATTAATATAAACTTCACCATAAATTAGTGATAATATCTATATATCACAATCCATTTAAAGGTCCACACAAGATTTCAGATTAAGATATATATATCACAATACTTTTGCAGGCTTCAGCAAAAAATAAATGATGTATTGTTGTCAAATTATTGAAAATCTGATCTGCACACCCCATTTAATCTTCTGTACAAAGTTTCTATGTTTTCTCCCGTTACTTTAAAACTACTTATTCTTTTTTTTTTTGAAAATTACTCTAAAATTACATTGGAGAATGCATTTATCAAATTATCATACCAGGACACATTGAAAAGAAAGGTTGGGAACAGTGTCCATTCAATTTATTAATGGGTACTTTTATAGTTGATTATGTCTACTTGTTAATGTTTTCAGATCGTGTAATAATTGGTTGGGAACGAGAGTGGCCCCACCGAGAACCATCAATCGCACCTTTTTATTTTCATTTTTCTTTTTTTTTTGTTCAAAGGATCACATCTAGAAAAAAAAGTGGACGTGAGTCAGTAAGAAGGATATAGATGTAATTTCATTTCAACAAAATCCAAGGGGTGTTAAATCTTGTACTATTCATGCTCCTCATCGTACTTCTCTAGCTATAACCAAAAGGAAAGGTAATTTAGTTTGTGAAGACTTCAATTATCAAATTTCAAGTATAATTTTTTTGAGTAATGATAGGTTTTCTAAACTTTTTATCTAAATTATACCCAAACAATATGATGCGTAAACTCTCAATATCTTATTAACTATCATATCATCTCATGATTTATAAAATATTGACAATTCAAAGGTTATGTCATTTGAATATGAATTTGGATAAAAAATTTAAAAAATCTAACATCTTTTTTTTTTTACTGGACATTTGAGTATAACTTTACTCAAAATTGAAAAAACTAATAATACTAATTAACAAACAATTTTAAGTTAATATTTTGAAAAGTCATATAAATTTAAGTATTTGAAAAGAGATAATTCAAGTATATAATTATATTGATATGAATGTGAAAAGTTGCAACATATCCGATTATTTTCCATCAATATAAAATTACTTTAAAATGGTATTAAAATGTAACTTTTAGGATTTATTCTAATAATATGCGTTTTATAATAATTTATTTCCTTTTAATCAAATAAAATGAACTATTTGGGCTATTAAATTATATGATAGTGGTGTTTGGTTTGATTGACTGAAGAGAAATTTAAAAATAAAATAAAATAAAAAGGTTTTAATTTTAATGATTTCATTCTTTCGTAATGTAATGCTTGAACCCATTCAAATAAAACTAATATCAATTAAATTATTGATTAAAGAAAGGTTAAAGAAATTGGGCCCTAATTAACTATCATTATTGACTTTAAAAGCAACTTAACGTGACTAGATAATATGATATGATTATTTTGTGAGATTCATGCACCACTGGCTAGGTGTTTTTGACCTTTTTGTTTTTTTATTCATTTTTGTTCATCTTATATGGTATTTTGTTCTTCTTACTTTCAAACAAAAGTGAAATGCATCTAAACATTATTTTTGTTGATATTTTCAAAAATTAAGAGAATAGTCTTGTATTTTTTTTTCTAATTTTGATCTCCTAAAAGACATGTAGTATAAAATGTAAATTTATATATACACACACTACAAGAAAAAATAGTATTTACGACTTTAATTTTGCGAGATTTATAAATAAAAGTCGCAATTGCATTCAATTGCATGATTGATTCTTAAAAAAGTCGCAAAAGATTGATCGAGATATGTTTTTGAAGGATTTTAAAAATGTCACTAATAATTTCATAAGTAACATTTTTAAAATATCGTAGGATAAAATTCTAAATTAAAGAAATAATAATATTGTTATGTTCTTTATAATAATATTATTATAAAATTTGTTGTTTTTTTTTATTTTTTTATAAATTGTGGTGGGACATTTATTTACTGAAATTCAAAAAAAAAAAAAAAGTTGCAAGATTTATAAAATTGAAGGTTTAAAAATTGAAACTTCATACTTAAAAAAAGAAAGAAAAAACCTGAAGGTTCAAAATTCAAGTACGTTGCTCGTACTATTTAATTTTTGCCCAGACTTCTTTTTTGACTAGAAACCACTCACTTGAAAAAGAGGAGTGCCCAAATTGACCAAAGAAGGAATAAATAAAAGCGAAAATTACGAAAAAAACCCATTTCAAAATGACAATTTTTGTTTTTACCCAATATTTTTAAACAAATTAAATTTAACCCCTCAAACAAATTAATTTCATTATATACCCAAAATACCCATAATGCCCTTACATACATTTACCTATAAGCCCTTAATTTTCAAAAAAATTAAAAAAACCAAAATATGTAATTACAAAACAGCCCCTCCTATATATATTTGTAAGAAATCGGTGAAAAGCCATTTTCATCACCGATTTCTCATTCAAAAACTCGACCCACACTGTGCAACCCGTACCCGACCACGACCCGACCGCCGTTCGACAGTTTCCGGCCATTCTCTCGCCGTTTTCGACATTGGCAGACCATCTCCGACCGCCGGCGACCCTCTCAAGTTTGGCAAGGTACTCGAATCTACCATGTTAGGGACTTTTTAATTTCGTTTTGCAAATTTGAGATGTTTTATGTGTTATGATGATTAAATTGTGTTGGATTTGTGTTAGGTTATGATGATTAGATTAGAATAGGTTAGATTTGTATTGTTTTTTTGTTGAAATAGGTTAGATTTGTGTTGTTGACGCTGCGGCCTTTGTATTGTTTGAAATCGGTTTTTCACAATCGGTTGTTGAAATCGGTTTTTGAAATCGGTTCTTGACAATCGGTTTTTCAAATCGGTTTTTCACAATCGGTTGTTATCATCGGTTTTCGACTTCGAGGTTTTGCACTTCAGTTTCAAAAGGGTTAATCGGTTTTTCTATTATGTACTGTGAAAAACCGAAGTGAATAACCGATCAATATCATTGATCGGTTTTTCACCAGGGCTGGAAAACCGATCAACATCGTTGATCGGTTTTCCAGCCCTGGTGAAAAACCGATCAATAATATTGATCGGTTTTCCAGCCATAGTTAAAAACCGATTATATTTGTGCACATTTGTCATTTGAATACTATACATCATTTGCTGTTTCTGGTTGTTTTCTACGATTGATCGGTTTTCCATCCCTGGTGAAAAACCGATCAATGTCATTGATCGGTTTTCCAGTCATAGTTAAAAACCGATTTTAGTTGTTCACATTGAATACTATGCTAGTCAGTTGCAGTTTCTGGTTGTTTTCTATCATTGATCGGTTTTGATGAAAAACCGATCAATGATATTGATCGGTGTTTCACACAAGGCTGGAAAACCGATCAATGATCATTGATCGGTTTTCCAGCCCTGTTGAAAAACCGATCAATATCATTGATCGGTTTTCCAGCCATAGTTAAAAACCGATTTTCTTTGTTCACTTTTGAATACTATACTAATCATTTGCTGTTTTTGGTTGTTTTCTACAGATGAATTTCAAGTACAAATATAGTTCACAAACAATTAGCAAGAATTCGAGCGGGAATACACATATTGGGCAAAAATGGCTTGGTAAAATCATTGCGGTGATTACTAGACGGGGCTTATACGACCGGTTCATAAGAGAGTGCCCATTCGGACATATTTTAGAGATAAGCAGCAACAATACAACAGCTGCTTCGGTGATATTATGGTTTCTTGTGAGAGAGGTGGAGGTCCCCGGTGGGCGCCGTGATGAAATGTGGTTTGAAGTCGGGGGAAGAACATATAGGTTTGGGAAACAGGAGTTTTTATTGGTGACAGGACTTCCTTTTGGGGATGTAGATCGAGAAATCTTCAATACGGTGCAAAATGATATAAAGAGCATCCTATGGCGATTGTTTGATGGAGTGTCGCCGAGTATCCCCAGTCTAGCCACCTTTGTTGAGGCAAGGAGCCATACAGGACGTCAGGGCCGTACGGGTGAAAATGTTTTAAATGATGAGGATCTTTTGAAGTTAGCAAATGTAGGGATCGCTTTCCATCTCTTCATGGGGCAGGATGATAGAGCTAGCATTGGTCATTTTATGTGGGTGATGATAGAGAATGCGGAGTTATGGAACTCGTTCCCTTGGGGTACATTGAGCTATAGTACGCTGATCCATTGTCTCCATTTGGCGATTACTGAAGAGCGGGTGAAAAACCCACCGAAGACCATTAATCTTTATGGTTATATTCCGGCATTTCAGGTATACTTAATATGGTAAATAATTAATAATAGTTTCCTTTTAATTGGTTGATATATAGAATTTTATTTTATATATATACACTAACTATATGTTTGTTATTTGTTTAATCAAATTATAGTGGTGGTTGGTGAAAATATTCCCGGTCTTACGAGAGAAGATAGCGAAAAATAATCAATCGTTGCAAAATGAACTGCCAAGGTGCAGGAGACGGACACTGAAGAGGACCCCGAAAGGCATAACCAGCCTGAATGACTTCCCCCTGTAAGTGGTGAAAGTAATTGAAAATGGTTTCCTTTATTTTTGTTGTTTTAACCATCTTTAATAATAATATGACTAACCATTTATATATGTATATTGCAGATAGTTGGTATTGCACAAACCCTTGAGCCTACTGATGCCGAAAAGGAGATGGATTATTGGAGATCATTCAATCCGAAGCATTTGGTTGGCGAAGAGGTACATAAAGTAGGTGGCGGAGGGAGTGAGGAGGATGATGATGATGATGATGATGCACATGATGATGAGGATGATGATGATGATGCACGTGGTGATGATGATGATGCACGTGATGATGATGATGATGCAAGGGATGATGAGGAGCAGCATGAAGACATCCCAAGTGCACAGCCTGAATCAGAGGATAGCTTTACGGAGTTACGAACAAAAAAGGCGCACGATGTACCTACAGTACATTCTGAGGTACGAATCTTAATCGTTTTTTTTTTTATTTCATTGTTAAGTGAATGTGCATTTGAGTAAATGGAAAAGTTGTGGATATGTTGTATAATCATATGAAGTGGGATAAAGAGACGGAGTCTCTAAACATGATATTTGAAGTGTAATTTGAAATATGCAGGTTATATTTCCCTGGATACTCAAAAAACAGGGGAGACTCTGTTGAAATTTTTTTTTTCAATTGTGTACATCGTGTAAAATGACTTATTTATGCAGGTGATGCAGTTGTTTGAGTACCTTGTGGGTTTACAGAAGGCAACCTACAAGAAAGTAAGTAAGATGGATAGAAGGTTGAGACAGGTGGAAGAATATTTAAAGATGCCTATGGATGACGACGACGACGACGACGACGACGATGATGATGATGATGATGATGATGGGAGCATTGTCCCTGATGACCATATCTATAGCCCACCACCACCACCCCCCCCACCCCCATCCCCCCCACCACCACCACATGAGGACGAGAGGGTCCATCAGTCAGCTGGCCATCATGATGAGGTAGTCCATCAGTCGCCTATCCATAGAGACGAGACAGCCATCCATCAGGAGGAGCAGGAGGTCCATCAGGAGGATGAACGTGGTGATGACCAGGTACGTATAGTATTTCAATTGTGTTACAGTTTGATTTATATTTCTAAATGTTTATTTTAATTGATAGTTTTGATTTCTTTACAGTTGCATGATGAGGTCATCCAGGAGCGGGGCAAACGAAAGACGAAGCCAGCGGCATCTCTGCGGACACCATACACTGATCCTGGACCGCCAAAAAAGAAAAAGAAGGTGCCCCAAAAGCAGGTTGAGGAGGTGGCAGAGTCTGTAGACCCCGTAGAGGTTGTCTACAATGAATACAAAGCTTCTTCCACGTCATTGGATCTCAGGTTTTGATAATAAGTAGTTTTATACCTTTATGTTGGTTACTATTAAAAAAAGTTAACCTTTTTTTTTTTCTTTTTATTTTAGGCGTGCAGTTGAGCGTTGTCAGTGGTGCGTGATACCAGACACATTGCGAACCATTGAGGATGAGAACAGATGGTTCACTTCTGAGCACATCGATTCTTATTTGATGTGTTTACGAAAGAAGTGGAATGAGGTTGAGGACACTAGATATGCGGTTCATGGGAGCTCTTTATTTGTGAGTGTTTACATTTTAATAAGTTATGTCGTTACAATTTGTGAGTGTTTACATTTTAATAAGATATGTTTAATTTTTTTTCTTGCAGACATTGATGACATTATACTATAGAGAGCAATACGTCCTGAAAGGAAAAAACATTTGATCCGGTTACAGCTGATGTACCCTCAGAGTGGCTAGCATTCGGTTCTGGCAAGTTAGACTCATTAGTACTGTGGTGGGAAGTTGAAAATGTGAGTGTTGTATGAAAAATTATAAGTTATTATTTGATCATTTAAATATTTAAATTAGTCTTATATCACTGACGTCTTCAAATTGCAGGTATTGCTGCCATGTAGCCTAGATCAAAATCACTGGGTCCTTTGTCAGGTGTGCCTGAGACAGAAGAAGTTATTAATATATGATTCTCTTGCACATACTGACTTAGCTTTACGCATTGAGCCACTTGAGCCGCTGGTGTGTTTGATGCCCATTTTATTGCATTTTGTGGGATTTTATGAGAGGACCCAGATACAGATGCCACCTGTGGATGAGCGATGGACAGTTGAACGTCTTGATAGATCGGTTGTGCCCCAGCAACCCGATGGGTGAGTAAATTTGTAACTTAATGAAAATTCAATATTTATATATATTATATATTTTTATTTTATATTATATTTAATGGTATATTTAATGGTATGATAACATCATTTAATTAATTTGTTATTAATACAGGACGAGCTGTGGAGCATATGTGGCCATGTACATACGTGATTCGTTACAATCAAACGAGACTACATGGAAATCAAGACGGCCGGATCAGGTTGCAGATGTCATTGCACTAAGGGCAGAGATTGCAAGGGATCTGTATACCTTTTCGACACCATTGTATAAAGTAAATAAATTTGGAAAATGGATAGTTGACTCTGATGGAGAGGTTGTATATAAGTAATTGTATTTATTTTTTTGAAATATTCATTCATTTATATAAGTAATTGTATTTATTTTTTAAAAAGAACTTGAAAAATACATTTCTCCAATTGAAACTATAATTAAATGAAAAATCCTCAACAACCTATTGAACAGGGCTGAAAGGAATATCTTCTATTAATGTTAAAGTATAAACACTAATCAGTAAGTATTGCTAAATCATGGCCTAAAATATTTAAATTTATGGATACAAAAGAGAAACCTATGGTAGCATTTTCGTCCAGAAAAAAGAAAGATATCTTCTAGGGTAGCAATAGTCACATCCTTCTAAATTTTTATATACACATTTTTTTTTCCTCAGAATTGTATGTACACCATTTGGTAAGTATATATTATCATATATATTCTTAAACAAATTCTAATTTATTTAAAACATAATTTCAGTAAAATTTATTTATAAATACATAATATAATAAATTTTAAATAAAGTATTTTTTATATTAAATAAATTCTAAACATTTATTATAATTTTAAATATTAATTAATCAGGTATACTTAAAACTGGACTGTACATGATTTTTTTTTTTTTTTTTTTTGAAATAGAGTGTACAAGAAATTTAATTGGGTGAAAATATCCTCTCTCTCTATCTTCTACCACCAACCCAGGCTCATTTGGAGGAACTGCTCTTTGCTTGTTTGTTGCATATACCACCACCATTATAAATATATATATATATATAAATATATCGACAAATGAAAAATGAAATAATATTAGGTGGACTCGAGTGACATCAATTTTCTCATAAGATGTCAAGTTGCAAATTTTAATTGATTCAATTTCACAGTAAAATAATAATCGTTTATATATTTTTTACTATTCAAGTACATTAATTTTTTTCTTTAAAAAAAGTACATATATATTTTTATCATTAGTATTATTATTTTTTTAGTTATTACAATTAGTTTGAGCTTAGAGAGAGAAACACGGTACCAACTCTAAACCATTAAAGTATGTAAGTAAGAAAAGTTTATTACCAAATCAATCTCATCTTATCTTGTTCTGCATATTTTTTTAAAATGTAAGTCTCAATAGTAAAAATCATTTCCACATTACATTTTTGTAAATTAATAAGATGACACACACACATATATACTTGACTCAAAATAACCAAATTATTTTTGAAAATGAAGATGTAAAATTGAAATTTACTAAATATTTTGAACGCACCGTCACCAAAAAAAGGGGTTAAATAATTCTCATCATATTGAGTAATCGTAGGTTGATTTGATTAAAAATTTTGATTTAATTTCAAGAAAATATCCTTATTTTTAAAAAACAATTCAAATATAAGTGGTACAACTCTTTTTCAAAATGTTATGTATTTTATGTTGGAAATTTAAATATAACTGTCACAGAAATTTAAGTTTTTGGGTTCAATAATTTCAAACAATTCTAACAAATAACAACCAAATTTCCATATGCACAAGTAAAACAAGGGAAGAATAGTGCAAACTTGACATTCAAACTATATATAAGTAATTGTATTTATTTTTAGTAATTAAATGGGAGCATTTTCTAATATTTTTACAAATTCCTAATGTTCCACTAAATTGCAACACACAAATGCAAAATTTTAATCAAAAACTTAAAAAAATAGGTGTTCACCAAAAAATACAAAAAAAAAAAACCTTAAATTATATAATTATTTTTTTACCCAATCTTCACCTATACCAAACAAGAGATGATATTATTTTTAATCTAGTCCAACTGTATGAAACAAAACTAAGTATTAATTTCACATCTTAAAAATAGTTCAATTCAATCATGTACATCAAACTTTTATTAATTGAAATAGTAATTTAACTTAAAACCATTTTGTTTATTTTTATTTAAATATATAAATTTAATTTAAATAACTATAATAATTAATCATATCTTAATTATAAATAAAAATATTATTAACATATACATAAAAGTGTTTTAGTTTTTGTTAAATAGTTTAATTAAGGTTACTATATATTGAGAGGTAAAGAAGGGGAAAAAAAAAACAAATTAATATGTCATTTAAATTTCAGACTTTTATCATCATTCAGTCTTCAATGACTTTCAATACTATTCAATCTTCAGACAAAAAAACAACCAATCCCTCAGTTTATAAAAATAGATATTTAAGTCACAAAATAGTATTTGATTCTGATAGTCTCTGACATATCTTTAATTCATTCTATGTAAAGATTTAATGTCTCAAACACCATTAGTTGATATGTACAGATTTTTAATCTTGCTATTTAATTAGGGAATCTCCAAGCCAAGTCCTACCAATACAAAGATCGGTTTTTTAAGTGGCATTAAAAACCGAAATCGGTTTCTCCTTTAACTGAAAAACCGATCAGACGTGCATATGGCAGATGAAGCAATGTCGGTTTTATGAGCTATTAAAAACCGATTTCGGTTTTTTATCAATAATGAAAAACCGATCAACCTGAATCACGAAATTAGTTTCTTTTACCAATTTAGACCTGATGTATATTATTGCCTGCATATGCTAAATAATGTGTCATATAACTGAGGAAACTTGTGTCATTATAAAAGTTTGAGTTCCCAAAATTTAAACATATGCTAAATAAATAAATGAACATTTACATGCTACATGTGTTCTAATTAATAAAATACTTGCAAGACGTCATTAAACAAAAAATAATATAAGTTTCATTGTACTCTGATGAAGATTAAATCAACATAAACAAGTAAGCGTTAAATAACATAATACAATCTGACGTAAATAAAAGCTTCAATTAATTAATGTGTCTAATCATCAATGTTTGGATTATTACCCATCATTTGATTGGGAGGAGGAAACCGTTGCGGGCATCGATGTTGGTTATGTCCAGTCTCATGACAGAGGCGGCATCTTCGTGAGGGCGCAGTATTTGGATGAGCATTTGCACTTGTTCCAACTTCTGCAGTAGCGGCTTCACTAGTTTGGCCTTCTACACTTGCGGCTCCGCTCGTCCCTCCACTGAAGGATGTTGGCGGGTTAGGGCAACGAAGACGGTTATGTCCCCTCTGACCACATCTTCCACACTTCTTAGTTCGACGAGCTTCCCCAACGGAAGGAATCCGAACCTCTTTCGGCCTACCTGCTTGCCTTTTTCCTATGGGTGGTAGTACAATCATGCTTCTAACTTCCGCGGAAACATTCCAATCAGACAATTTAGGAACGGGATTGATCGGACGTGCATATGCAGCTTTCAGCCACTCTGTGCTATAATAATGACTGCAAAGTGTATCACAACTGACGCCCTTAAACCTGACATGTATCATAAATATTTATTTAAATATAAAAATATGATATGACATTAAATATAGAAATTAACATCGTACAATTATGATACCTGGCTACAGCACATGCATGAATACATGGCAACTGATCTAAGTTCCACTTCAAGCAAGTGCATGTGCACGTTTCAATATTAACCACCGCATCGCCTTTGCTAGGATGTAGAACACTGTATGTGATCGGTTCTGTAATAGGATATACAGTACCTTCCGTTGATAAATTTTTGGCCAACATGATTTGATCGTACGCAGCAGTGGTAACAAAAGTCGTGAGTTTATCAGCAACACCACGTCTATTATTAAACCATCTTTGTAACACATTTCTCACATATTCATGTGCGGTAGTTATTGGCAAACGACGTGCTTGCATCATGCAATTGTTGAGTGATTCTGCAATGTTAGTGGTCATCATGTCATATCTTCTGTTTGGACAATATGCCCGTGACCACCTGCTTACCCCAACCTTAACCAAAGTGTCATATGATTTTGGATGCAACGCCCGAATTTCTTCTAACATTCTATCGCAGTCATATGGCACATGACTGTATGCTGCACTGTAAAATGCTTTTTCCACTACATTCGAATACTTTTTACAGTGTTGCTTCAGGTTTTGCCACAGGTGGAAAAAACACAATATGTGAGGGACTTCGGGAAAAGCTACACTCATCCCATTTGATATGCTTTTGTGACGATCGGATACGATAAGCAAATCGTTTGACACACCGATCGCCTCTCGTAATCTGCTTAAAAACCAAGTCCATGAATGGTCTGACTCTCCATCAGCAAATCCAAAAGCGATGGGATAAATCATCTCCGACCCATCTTTGCAGGCAGCAAAAAAAATCACCCCTTTGTATTCACCTTTCAAATGGGTGGCATCAATAGCAACAACCGGTCTCATGTAAGATCGAAAACCCTCAATACAAGCTCCAAGTGCAACGAACGAATACAAGAACCGGTTGTTTTCATCCCTCTCAATTGCCGTCATGGTGCCGGGGTTTGATACTTTTAACATTTCAAAGTAGGACGGAAGCTGTTGATATGACTCGTCCGCTTGTCCATATGCTAGTTTCTTTGCATATTGTAAAGCCTTCCAAGCTTTACTGTACAAGATCTGCACACCATACTGCTCTAGCATTTCTCCGATCAAACGATTAGGTGTATAAATATCCCTCCCCACCTTTCCCGCATATAATTTTCCGATAACAAAAGCCTTCACACTTTTCATATGTGATTCCATGGCTACCTGACGACACGTGTGTTCCGCCACATACTTCAATACAAACCACATCGAACAACCTGTTCTGCATCTTGCACGAACTATAAAGCTACAACTCTTATCCTTGCAACCAGCTTCAAATCGTTCCGCGTCTGAACGTCTAACACGATATTCAAACTTGGATTTCAGAGCATATTCTCCAATAGCTGTACACATTTCTTGTTTACTATCAAAGAATGCACCTTTATACAAAGTACCACGTTGATAGACAGTTGACATAGCGCTTGAAGTAGCCTCAATATCGCCCAGTTCTACACCGGGAACAATCCAGTATGGTTGTGAAGGATTGTTCTGAAATTGTAAACCCAAAAATCTTATTTCTGGAAACCCTTCATCCTGGTCGACATCATTAATTCCAGCTTCCTCTCCATCACTATCTCCAGTTTCCTCTTCATCACTATCCTCTGTCCCATCACCATTATCATCTGTGTCTTGCTCTCCATCATCACTAACATCATTCATATCATCATTATTAATGTCATGAATGGGACCTTCCATAGATGTAAATGGGGTGACCGAAGCATCAACCTGATTGCTACCAGCACCTGAAGTCAGATAAAATTGACTTTGAACCATATACAGATCTACAGGTCTATTACTATTTGGCATCTCATGTCTTGTGTCTGGTATTGAGTCGGTGACATTTGGACGAACGATATGCCTACTAACTCCAGCTCCAAAATCTCTTACAACCTTATTAATGTAAATCTCTCTAACATCAACATTTCTCACCGCCATCAAACCAACCACACCAAGATCGGACATGATACGTATTTTTTTCACTTGACCATTTGTCATGCTTTGTAGTAAATAATATATACGAATATCCCACTTTCTTCTATCAATGCTAGTCTCTCTATACACAACATCCACCAACGATGAAAAACTACTATCTTTGGAGACCCCACACATGATCGACTCACCCCCAACGTAGTTAGATCCATTCCACTCTCCATCAAAGTTGATGACGATCGTTTCGTGAGTCATTCCTATAACATTCAAAGAATGTTTAATTAGTCTCACTATATATAACAAAATCTAACACAATAAATCAATGTCCATCATTAAAAACAAAAGATATATCACAATTATGCTAACACTGCCTACGATCATAACTAACCACATATAACACTAAAATTTAATACACGGCATCCAAAACACAACAAATATCGAAAACATCAAAAATTGCTCAAATCGGTTTTTCATATACATGAAAAACCGATTTCGGTTTTTAAGTGGTATGAAAAACCGATCAAAATAGAGAATCGGTTTTACACCTCTGTAAAAACCGAAATCGGTTTTTAAATTACCTAAAAAACCGATTTTGTCGCAGATTTTGCAGAAACTGCAAATCTACAAATCTATCTTTCGGATGGTATTTATCACAACCAAATCACTCTTAAAGCCTTTACCTTACAATTTGAACAAAATAACCTAAAAACCAACCAACAAAAACACATACATTACCTTCGAAACTCAAATCACTTGAAATGAAAGAAGAAGCTTCAAAACGGATCACACTTGAATGGATCAAAAACCTTCAATGGACAAAGAAGCTCAAATGAAGAATCCCTTACTAGGAGGTTTGACTTTCGGCTATAATGGTGAATGGAAGAGAACAAAAACCATGAATAGAGTAAAGAGAAAGAGAAGAGAGAGGTTTGGATGCTAGGAGGAAGTAGGAGGAAGAAGAATGCTATTTTGGTAATTTCGCTTAGGGCAATTGGGTGATTTTAATTTGAAGGGTAATTTAGTAATCTTGGGTATAGAATGGAAATAATTTGTTTGAGAGGCTAAAAACAAATTTGTATAAAATATTGGGTAAAAACAAAAATTTCCTTTTTGTTTGGCTGAAAATGATAAATCTCCCATAATAAAATATAGAGAAAAGATAATAAATAAATATTTTTTTTAAATAAATATTTTTGTGCGTATAGCTGTCTAGCACCATCTTAGTGTCCTGTCATGTCATTTATTGTCCAAATAAAAGAAAAAGATAATAAAACATTAACTTCGTCTAATCACCAACTCATTTATTACCACTTAAAATATTTTTTAAGTATTTTTGACATAAAAACGTGATGATAGTCGATATCACTCTATTAAAATTCTCACACCATTTACTTCTCCAAAATACTACGTTGATTTTTTTCTTAAAAAAAGTACTGCTACCTCACCCGTTTACTACGAAGGAAATCTGGCAGCCAAATATTGTTTTATTGTTGGCGCCCAACCCGCCCAAAATATTCTATCAATTTTGGATTTACTTAGATAAATATTTGAATTAAAATATAAATAATGACATTGCTTTCATTTTCTTCGTTAAACCGCCGCACCGCCTCCCTCACATTCTCCACCGCCGTTCGACCCATCTTCTTCCTTTGCACTGTCGGACCAGTTACGCCATTCTTCTCCTTCATCTTCTTCTTCCTGTTCTTCTTCTTCTCCGCACCTTGTGCGTTCAGGTCTACCGTTCTTTTCTTCTTCTTTTTCTTTTATTTTTCTTCTCATTTTTTCTTCCGTTTATTCTGTTAAGGTCTGTCACCGTCTGCCGTTCAGATCTGTTGCCGTCCGCCATTTAGATCTACGGCCATTCATTACAGGTCTGCCGTTCTTTTCTTCTTCTTCTCATTTTTTCTTCTTTTTCTTCCGTTCAGGTCTGCTACTGTCTGTCGTTCAGATCTGTCGTTGTTCGCCATTCAGATCTGCCGTTGTTCACTACAGGTCTGCCGTGCTTGATTTTATTTAGTTTTAGGAAGCTTGATTTTATTGTTATTGTTCTTGAAATGTCATTATGTTGTTATTGTTATTGTTCTTGAAATGTCATTGTGTTGTTATTGTTGTTATTGTTCTTGGACATGGTTGTTTGTTGTCTTGTGTTTGGATGTTGTGTGATGGGCTTGATTTTATTTAGTTTAATGGAAGTTTGATTTTATTTTTACTAGTCTCTACAGTATGCCAGGTTCTGCTTTTTTCCTGACTTGGAGTGGGGGATATTTTTTCCTTTCAGATTCTTCTTTATATGTTTAATTTTCTTTATGAAACGATTTTTTTAAGTAATTGTGAAAATTGTGTATGCCTCTGAAATTTGCTAGTGTTGGCTAGAATTGTAGCTATAGAAGAGTTGAATGTGCTAACTTTCTCACGCTTGCATTAAAGAAAAGGTCAGATGTGCTTGGTGTTTACCCATACCTTTGTGCAAATGATGACATGATTGGTATGGTTTCACTTTTATGGTTATTGGTGAGGTGGTTGTGGTTGTTTTTGTTTTTTTTTCTATCAATTCAGGTTTTGTGGGGGATATATAAGTTTTTCGTTAAGTTAAACATTATTGTTTAACTTTTAGGGGTGAATGGAGAAGTAAGGCCTTTGCTTTTCAACTAAGAGGTCTGAAGTTTAAACTTTGGAACCACCTAGGTGTGATATCATGTCCCATGAATTTGTTGATTGCCAAGGTTTGGTTCTGGGGAGTGAACTTATGGGTTCTCAGGACAGTGTTAATTATTCTAAAATATTTGATCTTAACAAAATCACGTTACTCACAAAGAAATATGGAAGATATCATGGTTACATTTGGTGGTATTTGGATTTTTTTTCCTCTTTTTCATTCTTTTTGAATGGGCGTGCTTGAATATTTGCATCATATCTTGACAAAACCAAGTTTGATGTTGCATTTTGTGTTGTACATTCATTGTTATTCTTCAGTCCAATGTTTTCTATGACTTAAAATTTCAGCATGTTTCCGTATTGTAGCACTTGGATGATTATTATTGTCCCGACTGGCATGACAGCATACCTTTATCCCTACTCTCATGGAGCAGTATCATTGGCAGCATCACAACCAGTGTAATATCTGCCTGTTCCTTGATTTTCTCCTACCTTTGTTGTCCTCGAATTTTAATTGCTTGTTTTTTACCATAGTTTGCTTTCAACCCGTTTAATATCTGAACTTTTAATTAGAAGTGGTAATGTGTTCTGTAGCAGTTGCTCACTTATTTTTTAATCAACACATTTTACACATCTCTACCTTCACAGGTTACTTGATAAATTGTTATGAGTTCTTCATGTGTTGAATACAGGTACTCTTGTATATTGCTGTCACTGTTGTCCTAATATTCTCTTTTGATATCTTTTATTTCTCATCTCTTTACTTCTTATTAAATTTTTCTGAGTTTCTATTGTAGCCTCACTCTTGCAGCTTTTTTCTTTTTTTAAGGCAGAGACATTCTTTTAAGTAAAAATTAAGAAATCACATGCTATCTTTTGTTCTTGGTATGTGCTTATTATTCTATTTTGTATTATTTTTATTGTTCATGGTTTCCCGCTATAGAATGCTTCTGGTGGAAATTGGAAGTATGATGAGACTTAGTATTATTATTATTATTATTATTTTTTAAAATCCGACTTATAGAAACGAAAAAAGTTGATTGTTCTGATTGATGGATAACAGGTTGTGTTTTGCTTTTGAAACTTTATTATGGTAAAAATTGGCTAATCTCTACTGTCATTTGAAACTTTGGATTTGTTTGAGCTGTCTTTGAAAAATCTTCTCTCTGCAAGAGTGAATTATTTGTTTTGTAATCGTTAATCTCAATCCCAATCCTTAAAGCTTTCTATAATTTTTCAGTTGCATAAGTTTTCATGATTTATAAATATCATGGTTAACGCGTTTTGCTTTTTTTTTTTTTTTTTGTAGCTTATAAGTTTTCATGATGAGATTTAAATGTTTAGTTTCTTTTTGTTCTTTTTTCTTTTTCTTTTCTTTTGGTAATTTGTGATTATAGTCTTTACTATTCATTATCTCCAATTACATTAAAACTTTCTTACTTGTATTTGATTTAAACTTTTCAGGTTTGCAAGCAATTGTTGTTGGTGATGGATGGGATGTCGAGGCTGCACCACTTATGGTACAAGTGTTAAGTAATTCAATGTTTAGCGACTGACTATATAGATATGTTAAGTGTTAGTCTACTATGTAAATTGATAAGTGACTATAAATTGATATTTGAATGTTATGTAGTTTTGGGATATTTCAATTGATATTATTGCAACGAAGTTTATTTTGTTTTGGTTTAATTTGAATATTTTGAATTGAAAAGTTTTATTTGGAGCATTGGTTTGGTTATAAACTCATTTCATCTAGTGTTTTTTGACTACTCTAGAAGAAACATATATGTGACATTTTTTTGTTGCACCAATAAAAGACTTATACGATATGTTTTAGTTGCATCAAAAAGTATCTTAAACGATTATTTTTAGTTGTCATGAAAATTGTTTTAAGCAGCATTTTTTAGCTCTTGTAAGTGTGACTTTTTACGGCATTTAGTAGAATGCAATAAAAGGGGTCAATCTTTTATTGCATCTTTCGTTAAGATATTTTCATAAACGTCGTAAAAGAGTTTTTATGATATTTTTTAAAGCTTGTAAAAAATACTTTTTCTTGTAGTGACACACAGGTCATGATTGGTTTTAAATTATTTACAGAATTAGTTGTATGGTACAAATTAATATGCATTGTTGCATATTGACTATTCCTAGAAAAAAAGAAATTCCAAACAAGCTCTAACTAGAATTGTTATATATCTTATTAAAATAGTAGGTGATGAGGAATTATTTATCTATTAAAATATTATAATTTTCGATTTTGTTTTGATTTTATCTTTTACCAATTTAATATGGCAGGCATAGTTAAAATAGTCGGTGAGGATTTATTTATCTATTAAAATATTATATATTTTTATTTTGTTTTGATTTTGTCTTTTACCAATTTAATATGGTCGGTATAGTTAATATAGTCGGTGACGAGGATTTATTTATCTATTAAAATATTATAATTTTTGATTTTGTTTTGATTTTGCCCTTTATCAATTTAATATCTATTTCTATTTCTATTAACTATATATAAAAATGGGAAGAGGGTTGTGAACAGTGATAAAATTCTACTTTGTTTGAAATTGAAATGACATTTTTGCCCTTGGTGTTTGTTTAAAAAGAGAAGGGTAGAGAAGTGATTTAGAATGAGATGAGCATCTTGAAGCTTCTAACCGTACGAGTTGTTGAATCGGTATGACCGATAATTGACCTCTCCTCTCTTTTCTTCTGGGCAAGCACGTTGTGTTTGACGAAGAAGGTAACCTCTGCCTTCAATTACCCTAAACTTGTTTTCTTTTTTATCATATGCTGACTAAAAATCTTCACTTCTTCGTGTAATCAAAAATCGTAGATTTCGAAAACAGCGTCATTTTGGAGTCGAAAATGGGGGATACGGCGAGGAAGCCAGTGAAGAGGAACAGGGCGGTACCGATGATGACGGAGGAGGAAATGAGTGTCCGAATCGGGTGTCTGTTCAACTGGGTTTCTGTTCTGTTGTCACTTGAAGTTGCAGTAACCAGACAAAGAGCTTCACTTTTCTTGTACCCTTTGCTCTCCTTTGAACGTTTCCATAACCCATTTTGCCGCTGACAAGGTAAAGATGCAAACTTTTACTCTTTCAAGTTATTGGTTTTTATTTTTTTTTGGTGATTAGAGGCTTAAATTGTAAAGAAAAGCTTGATCTTTTGAAGATATGGTTGTTAGTCTTAGGTGGGACTATTTTGTTTTGCATGTTTATTTGTTTTTTTATATTGGTTTTCCTGTTTGGTTAATGAGGAATTGACAGAAATTAAAAAAAAGAAGACAGAACAAAGTTTTTTTTCAAATAAATTTTGTTGTGTTTGATAGAAAGTGATTGAAAAATAAATGTTGTGCGGAAGGTATATGATTATTTGTTTGTTTTTCAAGGGAATTGATTGTTTTGGAGCTTGTTTTGTGAGTTTGGTTCTAAGTCTGTTTATGTGGTATGTGAAACATGTATATTATTCTATTATTATTCCATTTTTTTGGTTGGGTTTCAGGGCCCTTACCTAATAAACCAGGCAAAAACTCACATACAAAGAGTGTTGGGAGATGTTAATGTTTTGATGGTCAAGTTTGCAGGGTGGTGATAGGCAGGAAAAGTTTGGCCGTTAATCATTATTTAGCAGAAGAGATGGAAAGTTGCATTCTCAGCCATGGAAGAATTTGGAATGAGAAGTGAACCATTTGTCCTTCTTTATATCAAGTCTAAAGTTATAAACTATAAGGAATAGCTATAGATTCCATAGCTTTTAAGGAAAAAGTCTACTACAATTTACTATTTTGGTGTAAGTATAGCTATAATTAACGATTACGTGATCACCTACATAATTTATGCTAGGAATTGCTTGTGCAATGGAAAGTAAGCAAATGATTATTCTTTTCATTGTAGTTTAATTAAAGAATTGGAATATTTGGATCAGTTTTACAGTTGGAAGATCATAAATGAGGGGGCAAGAGTTTGAGATTGATCACCAACCTCATAATAGAAATGAAGGTCATATGTGAAGATGTTTCAGAGAACTAATAGTTCCAGTGCTGGAAAGCGAATTCGTAGATTTTTTTTTTTTTTTTTAAATATAGTATACGTACTTTTGATTTATATTTTCTGCCTGAATCAAGCATTTGAGGTCTGCTTTTAAAGTCGTTGATACTTTTTTTCATGAACGTAAAGGCAGAATACCTAGAAATCATTGTAGTTTACTTAAATGAATAATCGCTGAAAGCACATGCAGCTATGCGGAATGAGACATTTTTAAATGTATGTAGTGTAGAAATCGGTAAATCTATCTAGAATGGTGATTGTAATATTAGGTACTATTGATTATTCCTGTTCTTTCTCCATTCCTTGCTTAATTGCTTACTATGTTAGAATCATAACATGTTTTAAAAATAAATTCTCATCACTTGCTAGCTTAAAATTGTAGTAATATGACATATATGTTTGCAAAAGGATGTACAAGTTGCTCATGGTGGGTGATATTAATTTTTCCTTCATCACATACAATATGAATTGAGGGGTTTATTTTGTTTTTAACATGGTTATATATTATTTCAAAATTTATAGGTTTAATGTTGTTTCCAAACTGATGGATTAACCTCAACTCATTTTAAACATGATGTTGCTGCAATGGTCAATAAAGATTATAATATACCCATTTCTTGACATGGTAGACACATTATGTTCTGCTGCTTTGTTCCTTCAAAGATCAACTGCAACAACATGTTCGGGTCCATGCGATGGAAGCAGTAATGGCTTGTTGGGAGATTGAGCAATCCCTGCAAAGTTTAACAGGTATATATTCTTAAGATATTATTTTTATCTAATATTCTGAGGGTAAAATATGTTTGAAGGATAATTTGTTTTAAGGGTGCAAAAAGTTCTTTGATACATATTGTTTGATATAAGGACCTTGCTACAAAGGAAAAAAATTTCGATATTGGTGTTCCAAGCCAGTTTTCTGGCAGGGAAACTGGATTGAAAATTCTCTGAGCATGAAGGAAGAATAATAAATAAGTTTATTTAACAATTTCTAAATTGGTTTCTGGTAAGAATTCTAGATATAATTTTGCACCCTGCTATGCCTATGTATATAAGTTCTTGAGAAATTACATGAAATACGAAATTATGGACATGATGGAATTGAACTGGCTTGAAATTTTGAAAAACCAATGATTCCATGAGTCAATAAAATGGATGTCTTTTGTATTCTTGAGTAGAGGGATAATCGATCATGCATACTGAAACTTTAATATTCCTGCATTGTGCATACAGGAGTTTCTCCGGGAGAAGCTACAGGAGCAACAATGTCCGATGATGATGAAGATCAAGTCGATAGTGATGCGAACTTGTTTGATGGAAGCCTGGATGTAGACATTGCAAGAGAAGGGATCCTTGTTGGTTTGCATCGATACCTGCTTTTTTGGTGAGTCTTTTCACCACTTTAATGTGGTTGATGCTGAATCTTTAGTTAAAGTCATTACACTTTTCGTGATAATAATTTATCTGTCATTTGATTTTGCTCTAATTTGTAAGAATCCATGAATACTTATTTTCTCTATCTCAATATTTTCATTGACCAGTGTTTAAAGATGGGGGAAAAGAAAAATAGACAAAGGACCCAACTACTTCATCGGTCAAAAAGGTTTCATTCTAAATGGGTTCCCGAGGACAGTGGCTTCAAGCAGAAAAGGTTGACTCTGGTCATTTCTTTTCCTTTTTCGTTTGCATACTCTTCTGCGGCTTTTGGTCTTTAAATGTTGAATCTTAATAATTTCTTTTTTGCTTGTGATACAGCTAGATGAGATGCTTGGAAAGCAGGGAACCAAAACTGATAAAGTGGTCAACTTTGCAATTGATGATTCCACATTGGAGGAGAGGATTACTAGTCGTTGGATTCACTCTTCAAGTGGTTGGACCTACCACACCAAATTTGCACCTCTCAAAGTCCCTGGTGTTGATGATGTAAGTTGGTATTGCTGCCTTTTTTGGATCTCGTTTTGTTATGAGTTGATGATGTTTGTTTGAGCAATTTGAAGCACTGTTAGGCTTACTGTATTTGATGTTGTTGTTAATGAATGGTAGATGGGGTTTATAGTATTGTGTTAGTTAGTTGATTGAATGGCTTGATTGTTTCATGAGTTGTGTAAAGTTTTGATTTTTCTTTTTTTTTGTTTCTGGGTGTGTATTTGTTTGTGGAATATTTACTAATTGTTGTTGTTTTTGTCAGTGATTGTGTTATGGTAGATGGGGTTTATGTGATTGTGTTGATTGGTTGATTAAATTAGTATACTTATTTTTGTAGACTAGAGATTTGAAGTTGCTGTTGAAATCTGACCGTGGGGTATTGAATATTTGCAGAACCTGTTGGAACTTGGATGAAGATTCATGAGAGGATTACTGCTGTTTCCGGTAATTCAGTTTTCTTTATTCTCTGCTTTTAAGTCTGTTTTTTCCGTTAAAAACATACTTTGTAGGAAAAATGCGTCATCGGCAAGAACTCTTCTGTTTGTTACACGTGATAGAACAAAGGTTAGTATGGTTCAACTTTTTTACCATTTCTTACTTATGTTTTAAAAACCTTTCTTTTTTTTTTTTTCCTCTATATGTGACATAGTTTGTGCTTTCAAAATTTGATTCATAACTGATGTGATTTATTAGGGTGCATGACTTATAAATTATAATTGATTTGATAGTCAATGTTGGTGTGAAATTAGATTTTCTTGAATTATTAGGACACGACTTATTAGTCTCATAACAAGCATTTATAGAAAATAAGATTTTTATTTTTGTTTTTTGCTAACATGGTAAAAAAGTAAATAAATAAAAAAAGTAATTTATTATGGGGAACAACTAAAAGACATGGAACTTTAACGTTTGTAGGCAGTTATAAGAGGTTTTATCTTTTTATATTTTTAATTTTTTTATGGTTATGATTAAATCCAATGGAATAAAGTTATTATTTTAGTTCTGTTATAGAAATTGACTTAAATGATCTTATTCCGTTAGATTTTGATGTGGTGAGGAGATATCAACTGGAAATCCCAAGAAAAAGTTAACTATAGATCAACTAACCATAGGGATTTTTGGCTTATCATTTGAATAAAAGGTTTTGATTTGGCATTTCATCAATAGTTACAGAGTTCTTTATAATTCCCCCTAATCCTTATCCTTTGATATTTACTTCTTTGCAGTTAGCTTTCCTGATACATTTTCATTTATTTTACAAATTTACCTTTCAATTGGATAGCCTTCCTAACACACACACACACACACACACATACACTCATTTATCTCATAAGTTTTCATTTTGAACTGCCACAAGCTCTTGTGCTTCTTCAAGGGATACGACATTCTGTAAATCCTGCCAATAGCTTGGTAAGTTGACTGTATTTGCTTGGCAGAAAGAGAACTTCACAGTTACTTAATTTCTGTTGTACTGTTTCACTTCTGTTGGTTAATATTTCAACTGAATTTTTTAAGGTGTTAAAAGTTCTAGCAACTTCTCCTTTAGCTTATTCTGTGAATCTGAAGTCCAAGTTGTCAAGTCCTCCATCACTAGATCTGCTATTTCTTTTGTTCAGTGGTACGGGTTAGTTAGCCGATACTTAATTTGTGTTATATTAAAGATTTCCATGTTGATAATGTTATATTTTCATGTTTGTCTTCGTATATTGATGTGAGCACAATTTATATTGGGATATTTGATTAGTTGTCCTCTTTAGGCGTTACTTTAATGGCTACTTTGAATTATAGTACTCTGCCTCCAAACTTGATCTAGCTATCCACTAGACTCGGATTTTCAAATTTTGTTTCGTAAACTGATTTACTATTTTGGTGGTGAAATTAAATATTCCAAACAATTGGAGGTGTTTAAAGTATTATTATATTCCTTTTTCAACGAGTAAGAATTCTGTGATAGAACTCACCAAAGCTGTCACTATAGGAAAAGCAATGGTAGTTCTCTGTTGTTTTTTTTTTTAATTATTTTATAGCATGTGGGTCTGAAAAAGAACCGTTGATTTTAGTTCATGGAATACTTTTTTTCTATATGCATAAAATTATTTTAAAATTGATGTTATTTTTATTTAATTAAGATTGTGTTAAATTATTGTGCCATCATAGTTTGCTGCATTGTTGTTGAAATGTGAGTTCAAAATATTTGTTTCCATGATTTTATTTTGTGATAGAGATAAAAGTTGTGTTTTAAGGATACTTATAGGTTTGTGGTAGTAGCTACTTGCTAGGAACTTGTTTTCAAGACTAGGAAATTACTTTTAAAAATATTAAGTAGACTGCTTAAGTAAATACATAAGCTGGAGCAAAAAACACTAGGCAGGAGGTACAAATACCTGTTATAACAAATCAGCAAATCAAAAAATTAAGTAAATTAGTATCATTTGATCCTTAATTATAAGCAAAAGAGCAAATTACACACCCCAAAAAGAAGCTCTATATTAAATAAATAAACTGGAGGTGGGCATGAAAACATAGTCCACCTGATACGTAGGAATTCACTTCAGTTTTCATTTTTAAATTAGGGGGATTTGGTTACCATGATTGGAAAATACGAAGTTTATTGATTCGGTTTGGTTATGGGTATTCAAATCGAATAGGCCCAATAAATGAATGTATGAGGGTATATATGTAATTTAAAAGATGTTTAAGTTATTTGGTACATCATATTAATTATTTTATAAGGTATTAATAATTTATATGCTATATCATTTGAGTATAGATTTAAGTAAAAAATTTAGTAACATTTTTATAGTAACTGTGAGAACAAAATATGTTATCTAAGATGAAATTAATGAAAAGAATATCTTTTTGAAGGAGATACGGAGATGAGATATTTAAGTGTATTTTTTCTATTGGATGAGATATTTAAGTTATTTGTTAGATTTGAAGTGTGATTTTGGGGAAAAGAATAGTAGAGATATTAATGTTAGTTCAAGTAAATGCAGATATTCTTCTCTCAAAAAAAAAAAAAAAAGAAGGTAATTGCAAATCTACCCAAGACAGCAAGTGAACCAATAACAAATAATAATTAAAAACTATCAACTATATCAATAACAAACAAGTAAAAAGTTGATAGAAATATATTTTGATGTTTCCACGGTTATAAAATCCGGAAACCAAGGGTGGGGTATAAGCTTCAATGGAAAGTCATTATAACAGTTTTTATTTTTTGGTTTTTTGTCAGCTTAGAAAAACAGACTGCTCTGAATTTTTTAATAAATTGAATTCAACGTACCAATCTATTCCCCATACCAAAAATTGCATAAACAAACCTGTTTCTTTTGAAGTTATGATTTTTATAGGAAAGAGAAGCAAACCCCATGCAATATTAAAAATGCATGGGGTCTAAACTTTCCTTTTTCCCTTACTCTCTCATTGGCAGTTCTCTCTCACCGCTCATCAGACCTTTCTCTCATCGCTCAGCAGACCTCTCTCTCATCAGGCCCCTCTCTCCGTTCGTCGTCATTAACGGATCCATCGTCGTTCTCTCTCACCAGACCTTTCTCTTCCATCATTGTTAACGGCCCCGTCGTCGCTCTCTCCCAACAGACCTCTCTTCTATCGTCGTTAACGGTCCCGTTGCTCACCCCTAAAATGAACCCACCCATACCCATTACCAGACCCATATCCACTTCCTTCCTTGATCGACCATCACCTCCTTTTCCATTCCACAACACAACTACCACCCATACCCTTTACCAGACCCGTACCCACTCCTTCTCTGATCCAATATCACCTCCCTCTCTCTTCCACAACACAACTACCATAACCATTGTATTCCCTTCCGTAATACCATAACCATGTAACAGTAAATAACTTATCAAACATGGAAAGTGTATTGGCTCCCAATAGTCGTCCCATCCTGATGATCAAAGGCTGATGATCGAGAGCACAAATAAGGAGCAAAGAGAGTCTCAAACAAAAGACTAATGGGTATTTGTAAAACAAAGACTGATGAAAGATACACACTTTCCCCGGGTTCGTTAAAATTGAATATGGATGCTACTGTTAGGAGTTGTGTTGGTTTTGTGAGTTTACGGGCTGTCGTCAGGGGCCACCAAGGCTGGGTTGTAGCTTGCCTGTATGCGTGGTTCTTTCTCTCCTAAGATTGGTTAGTTTCTGTCACTTAGAGAAGGCCTTCTAGCTATCTCTCTCAGTTTGCAAGTGTCGTTTGCGGAGGTTGATGCTCAGATTGTGGCTTCAACGCTCGCTCGAAGATTGTAAGGATGCTGATATATTTTTTGTCAAGCTATCCATGAAGTGTAGATCAATAAAGTTGAGTTTATTATATTGAAATTTAATTTTCCTTATTTGTAGGATTATTAAGACTTTCCTGTAGTGGTAAGAGATTTAATTCAAAATATTAAGTGTTTGGGTAAATATAAATAATTCAAATTATTATGTATATTTAATGAGTATTCTAAATATACATTACGTGTTTGGGTGTTCATTATATATATTTAGTGAGCATTCAAATTATTATGTATATTTAGGATGCTCACTAAATATACATAATAATTTGATTATGTATATTTATCCAAACACGTATTAATTTGAATTAAGTCTCTTACCGCTAAAGAAAAGTTTGCATTTCTCAATAACCCTACAAATAAGGAAAAAATATATACACTCAACTTCATTGAGCTACACTTCAGTGGATAGTTTTACAAAAATTATACCTGTATCCTTAAAATCTTTCGAGCGAGCGCTGAAGCCACAATCTGAGCATCAACCTCCGCAAACGACACCTGTAAACTGAGAGAGATAGCCAAAAGGAGGTATTCTCTTAAGTGCCAGAAACTCACCAATCTCAACGGAGAAAGAACAACGCATACAGGCAGTTACAACCCAGCCTTGGTGGCCCTTGACGACAGCCCGTAAACCCACAAAACCAACACCATTACGCACAGCAGCATTCAAATTCAATTTTAGAGAACTCGGGGAACGTGAGTACCTTGGATAAGTCTTTGTTTTACAAATATCCATTAGTCTTTTGCTTTGTGACTCTTTGCTCTTTATTTGTGCTTTGGATCATCAGCCTTTGTTCACCAGGATGAGACGACTACTGGGGGTCAACACACTTTTCATTTTTGGTAAGTTATTTACTGTTACATGGTTATGGTATTGCGGAAGGGAAGACAATGGTTATGGTAGTTGTGTTATGAAAGGGAAAAGGGAGGTGGTAGTGGATCAGGGAGGAGTGGGTACGGGTTTGGTAATGAGTATGACTAATATTGTACTCTAAAACATATAAAAAAGTTTCTAAGGGTTAGTTGAGTCCACGGACTGCATCAGTCTGGTTTGTACCTTCTTCAACCTTCCAAACATACTTAAAGATTACATAAAAGATCATCAGAAGAAATCCAAAGAAAAAACTGAGAATGTTTGGAATCTGTTTCAATGAACATTACCAAAATAAAATAGCAAAGAATTAGCAATGATGTGCATGCATGATCAAATTTAAAAGTATTCGACGAAATTCATTATAAATTCACCGAAGTAGTTTTGATATTATCGCGAAGATAATCATGAATAAACCATGTGATTGCATTCAATGAAAGGAAGAATGATAAAATGACAGACTATGAACTTAACATTTTTTGTTTTTACAACGTATAGCTACTGAGAAAAAAAGAAGGAAAATTTAGTTAATTAAATACAAAACATTAGCAGTAAAGAAAGACAATTTATTTATTTATGGTAAGTTATTAATACTTATTATGATAGATAAAGGTGCTATCGAGCCGGCCACATAGAATCCAGTGCGAAAGAAGTCGATGACTATGACATCCGAGATGCCTTCCGACACAAGATGGGTGATAAGAATGATAAAAATGAATGCACCAATGTTCATGATAACAAGTGTTCTAGGAGTCATCTTCTGCAACTAAATTTTTTCAAAAAAAGTTGGTGGATAATTAAACTAATGATGTTTTAATAATTAATTTGATTAAATTAATATTAAGTTAGAAGATACATTACCCACTTTGGTGGTGATGCGTAAACCAGAAATAGCACTATGTATATCATCTCTATAATGGATCAAAGTGAATTAACGAATATCGGAAATACATACTCTGATTGCAACCATGAGTGGTATACCCACAACATAGAAGTTTTCATGTTGCAATCAGAGTATACCACTCATGGTTGCAATCAGAATATGGATTTTTGATATTCGTTAATTCACTCGGATTCATTATAAAGTTGATATACATAGTGTTATTTCTGGTTTACGCATCACCACCAAAGAGGGTAATGTGTCTTCTAACTTAATATTAATTTAATCAAATTAATTATTAAAACATCATTAGTTTAATTATCCACCAACCTTTTTTGAAAAAATTTGATTGCAGAAGATGACTCTTAGAATACTTGTTATCATGAACATTGGAGTATTCATTTCTATCATTCTTAACACCCATCTTGTGTCGGAAGGCATCTCGGATGTCATAGTCATCGACTTCTTTTGCACTAGTTTCTGTGTGGCCGGCTCGGTAGCACATTTGTCTATCATAGTAAGTATTAATAACTTACCATAAATAAATAAATTGTCTTTCTTTACTGCTAATGTTTTGTAATTAATTAACTAAATTTTCCTTGGTTTTTTTTTTTTTTTGGTAGCCATACGTTGTCAAAACAAAAAATGTTAAGTTCATGTCTATGATTTTATCATTCTTCCTTTCATTGAATGCAATCACATGGTTAATTCATGATTATCTTCGCGATAACATCAAAACTACTTCGGTGAATTTATAATGAATTTGGTCGAATACTTTTAAATTTGATCATGCATGCACATCATTGCTAATTCTTTGCTATTTTATTTTGATAATGTTCATTGAAAGACATTCCAAACATTCTCAGTTTTTTCTTTGGATTTCTTCTGATGATCCTTTATGTAATCTTTAAGTATGTTTGGAAGGTTGAAGAAGGTACAAACCAGACTGATGCTGTCGTTGGCTCAACTAACTCTTAGACACTTTTTTATATGTTTTAAGTACAATATTAGTCATACCCATTACCAAACCCGTACCCACTCCTCCTGATCCACCACCACCTCCCTTTTCCGTTTCATAACACAACTACCATAACCATTGTCTTCCCTTCCGCAATACCATAACCATGTAACAGTAAATAACTTATCAAAAATGGAAAGTGTATTGGCACCCAATGGTCGTCCCATCCTGATGATCAAAGGCTGATGATCGAGAGCATAAATAAAGAGCAAAGAGTCACAAACAAAAGATTAATGGGTATTTGTAAAACAAAGACTGATGAAAGATACTCACTTTCCCCGGGTTCGTTAAAATTGAATTTGGATGTTGATGTCAGGAGTGGTGTTGGTTTTGTGGGTTTACTGGGTTGTCGTCAGGGGCCACCAAGGATGGGTTGTAGCTGCCTGTATGCGTGGTTCTTTCTCTCTTGAGATTGGTTAGTTTTTGTCACTTAAAGAAGGTCTTCTAACTATCTCTCTGAGTTTGCAGGTGTTGTTTGCGGAGGTTGATGCTCAGATTGTGGCTTCAACGCTTGCTCGAAGATTGTAAGGATGCTGAAATATTTTTTGTCAAGCTATCCATGAAGTGCAGATCAATAAAGTTGAACTTATTATATTGAAATTTAATTTTCCTTATTTGTAGGATTATTAAGACTTTCCTTTAGTGGTAAGAGACTTAATTCAAAATATTATGTGTTTGGGTAAATATACATATTTCAAATGATTATGTATATTTAGTGAGCATTCTAAATATGCATTACGTGTTTGGGTGTTCATTATATATATTTAGTGAGCATTCAAATCATTATGTATATTTAGGATGCTCACTAAATGTACATAATAATTTGATTATGTATATTTATCTAAGCACGTATTAATTTGAATTAAGTCTCTTACCGCTAAAGGAAAGTTTGCATTTCTCAATAACCTTACAAATAAGGAAAAAATATATACACTCAACTTCATTGAGCTACACTTCGTGGATAGTTTGACAAAAATTATACCTGTATCCTTAAAATCTTCGAGCGAGCGTTGAAGCCACAATCTGAGCATCAACCTCCGCAAACGACACTTGTAAACTGAGAGAGATAGCCAGAAGGAGGCCTTCTCTAAGTGCTAGAAACTCACCAATCTCAGGGGAGAAAGAACCACGCATACAGGCAGCTACAAACCAGCCTTGGTGGCCCCTGACGACAGTGCGTAAACCCACAAAACCAACACCATTACTCACAACAGCATTCAAATTCAATTTTAGAGAATTCGGGGAAGGTGAGTACCTTTGATAAATCTTTGTTTTACAAATATCCATTAGTCTTTTGTTTGTGACTCTTTATTTGTGCTCTGGATCATCAGCCTTTGTTCACCAGGATGCGACGACTACTCGGGGTCAATAAACTTTCCATTTTTGGTAAGTTATTTATTGTTACATGGTTATGGTATTGCGGAAGGGAAGACAATGGTTATGGTAGTTGTGTTATGAAAGGGAAAAGGGAGGTGGTGGTGGATCGAGGAGGAGTGGGTACGGGTTTGGTAATGGGTATGACTAATATTGTACTCTAAAACATATAAAAAAGTGTCTAAGAGTTAGTTGAGCCAACGACAGCATCAGTCTGGTTTGTACCTTCTTCAACCTTCCAAACATACTTAAAGATTACATAAAGGAACATCAGAAGAAATCCAAAGAAAAAACTGAGAATGGTTGGAATATGTTTCAATGAACATTATCAAAATAGCAAAATAGCAATGATGTGCATGCATGATCAAATTTAAAAGTATTCGACGAAATTCATTATAAATTCATCGAAGTAGTTTTGATGTTATCGCGAAGATAATCATGAATGAACCATGTGATTGCATTCAATGAAAGGAAGAATGATAAAATGACAGGCATGAACTTAACATTTTTTGTTTTGACAATGTATAGCTACACAGAAAAAAAGAAGGAAAATTTAGTTAATTAAATACAAAACATTAACAGTAATGAAAGACAATTTATTTATTTATGGTAAGTTATTAATGCTTAGTATGATAGGTAAAGTTGTTATCGAGCCGACCATATAGAAACCAGTGCAAAAGAAGTCGATGACTATGACATCTGAGATGCCTTCCGACACAAGATAAGTGGTAAGAATGATAAAAATGAATGCACCAATGTTCATGATAACAAGTATTCTAAGAGTCATCTTCTGCAACTAAGTCTTTTCAAGAAAAGTTGGTGGATAATTAAACTAATGATGTTTTAATAATTAATTTGATTAAATTAATATTAAGTTAGAAGATACATTACCCATTTTGGTGGTGATGCGTAGACCAGAAATAGCACTATGTATATCATCTCCATAATGGATCCGAGTGAATTAACGAATATCGGAAATCCATACTCTGATTGCAACCATGAGTGGTATACCCACAATATAGAAGTTCTATGTTGCAATCAGAGTATACCACTCATGGTTGCAATCAGAGTATGGATTTCCGATATTCGTTAATTCACTCGGATCCATTATGGAGATGATATACATAGTGTTATTTCTGGTCTACGCATCACCACCAAAGAGGGTAATGTATCTTCTAACTTAATATTAATTTAATCAAATTAATTATTAAAACATCATTAGTTTAATTATCCACCAACTTTTTTTGAAAACTTTGATTGCAGAAGATGACTCTTAGAATACTTGTTATCATGAACATTGGAGTATCCATTTTTATCATTCTTAACACCCATCTTGTGTCGGAAGGCATCTCAGATGTCATAGTCATTGACTTCTTTTACACTGGTTTCTTTGTGGTCGGCTCGGTAGCACATTTGTCTATCATAGTAAGAATTAATAACTTACCATAAATAAATAAATTGTCTTTTTTCTACTGCTAATGTTTTGTATTTAATTAACTAAATTTTCCTTGTTTTGTTTTGTGTAGCTATACGTTGTCAAAACAAAAAATGTTAAGTTCATGTCTGTCATTTTATCATTCTTCCTTTCATTGAATGCAATCACATGGTTAATTCATGATTATCTTCGCGATAACATCAACACTACTTCGGTGAATTTATAATGAATTTGGTCGAATACTTTTAAATTTGATCATGCATGCACATCATTGCTAATTCTTTGCTATTTTATTTTGATAATGTTCATTGAAACATATTCCAAACATTCTCAAGTTTTTTCTTTGGATTTCTTCTGATGACCATTTATGTAATCTTTAAGTATGTTTGGAAGGTTGAAGAAGGTACAAACCAGACTGATGCAGTCGTTGGCTCAACTAACCCATAGACACTTTTTTATATGTTTTAGAGTACAATATTAGTCATACCCATTACCAAACCCGTACCCATTCCTCCCTGATCCACCACCACCTCCCTTTTCCCTTTCATAACACAACTACCATAGCCATTGTCTTCCCTTCCGCAACACCATAACCATGTAACAGTAAATAACTTATCAAAAATGGAAAGTGTATTGGCTCCCAATGGTGGTCCCATCCTGATGATCAAAGGTTGATGATCGAGAGCATAAATAAAGAGCAAAGAGTCACAAACAAAAGACTAGTGGGTATTTGTAAAACAAAGACTGATGAAAGATACTCACCTTCCCTGGATTCATTAAAATTGAATTTGGGTGTTGCTGTCAGGAGTGGTGTTGGTTTTGTGGGTTTACGGGCTGTCGTCAGGGGCCACCAAGGAAGGGTTGTAGCTGCCTGTATGCGTGGTTCTTTCTCTCCTGAGATTGGTTAGTTTCTGTCACTTAGAGAAGGCCTTCTAACTATCTCTCTCAGTTTGTAGGTGTCGTTTGCGGAGGTTGATGCTCAGATTGTTGCTTCAACGCTCGCTCGAAGATTGTAAGGATGTTGATATATTTTTTGTCAAGCTATCCATGAAGTGCAGATCAATAAAGTTGAGCTTATTATATTGAAATTTAATTTTCCTTATTTGTAGGATTATTAAGACTTTCCTTTAGCGGTAAGAGACTTAATTCAAAATATTACGTGTTTGGGTAAATATACATAATTCAAATTATTATGTATATTTAGTGAGCATTCTAAATATGCATTACGTGTTTGGGTGTTCATTATATATATAGTGAGCATTCAAATTATTATGTATATTTATTCAAGCACGTATTAATTTGAATTAAGTCTCTTATCGCTAAAGGAAAGTTTGCATTTCTCAATAACCCTACAAATAAGGAAAAAATATATACACTCAACTTCATTGAGCTACACTTCGTGGATAGTTTGACAAAAATTATACCTGCATCCTTAAAATCTTCGAGCGAGTGCTGAAACCACAATCTGAGCATCAACCTCCGCAAACGACACCTGTAAACTGAAAGAGATAGCCAGAATGAGGCCTTCTCTAAGTGCCAGAAACTCACCAATCTCAGGGGAGAAAGAACCACGCATAGAGGCAGCTACAACCCAGCCTTGGTGGCCCCTGACGACAACCCGTAAACCCGTAAAACCAACACCATTACTCACAGCAGCATTCAAATTCAATTTTAGAGAACTCGGGGAAGGTGAGTACCTTTGATAAGTCTTTGTTTTTACAAATATCCATTAGTCTTTTGTTAGTGACTCTTTGCTCTTTATTTGTGCTCTGGATCATCAGCCTTTGTTCACCAGGATGGGACGACTACTGGGGGTCAATACACTTTCCATTTTTGGTAAGTTATTTACTGTTACATGGTTATGGTATTGCGGAAGGGAAGACAATGGTTATGGTAGTTGTGTTATGAAAGGGAAAAGGGAGGTGGTGGTGGATCAGGGAGGAGTGGGTACGGGTTTGGTAATGGGTATGACTAATATTGTGCTCTAAAACATATAAAAAAGTGTCTAAGGGTTAGTTGAGCCAACGACAGCATCAGTCTGGTTTGTACCTTCTTCAACCTTCCAAACATACTTAAAGATTACATAAAGGATCATCAGAAGAAATCCAAAGAAAAAACTGAGAATGTTTGGAATATGTTTCAATGAACATTATTAAAATAAAATAGCAAAGAATTAGCAATGATGTGCATGCATGATCAAATTTAAAAGTATTCGACGAAATTCATTATAAATTCACCGAAGTAGTTTTGATGTTATCGCGAAGATAATCATGAATGAACCATGTGATTGCATTCAATGAAAGGAAGAATGATAAAATGACAGGCATGAACCTAACATTTTTTGTTTTGACCACGTATAGCTACACAAAAAAAAACAAGGAAAATTTAGTTAATTAAATACAAAACATTAGCAGTAAAGAAAGACAATTATTTATTTATGGTAAGTTATTAATACTTATTGTGATAGATAAAGGTGCTATCGAGCCGGCCACATAGAAACCAATGCAAAAGAAGTCGATGACTATGACATCCGAGATGCCTTCCGACACAAGATGGGTGATAAGAATGATAAAAATGAATACTCCAATGTTCATGATAACAAGTATTCTAAGAGTTATCTTCTTCAACCAAATTTTTTCAAAAAAAGTTGGTGGATAATTAAACTAATGATGTTTTAATAATTAATTTGATTAAATTAATATTAAGTTAGAAGATGCATTACCCATTTTGGTGGTGATGCGTAGACCAGAAATAGCACTATGTATATCATCTCTATAATGGATCCGAGTGAATTAACGAATATCGGAAATCCATACTCTGATTGTAGCCATGACTGGTATACCCACAACATAGAAGTTCTATGTTGCAATCAGAGTATACCACTCATGGTTGCAATCAGAGTATGGATTTCCGATATTCGTTAATTCACTCGGATCCATTATAGAGATGATATACATAGTGCTATTTCTGGTCTACGCATCACCACCAAAGAGGGTAATGCATCTTCTAACTTAATATTAATTTAATCAAATTAATCATTAAAACATCATTAGTTTAATTATCCACCAACTTTTTTTGAAAAACTTTGATTGCAGAAGATGACTCTTAGAATACTTGTTATCATGAACATTGGAGTATTCATTTATATCATTCTTAACACCTATCTTGTGTCGGAAGGCATCTCGGATGTCATAGTCATCGACTTCTTTTGCACTAGTTTCTGTGTGGCCGGCTTTGTAACACATTTGTCTATCATAGTAAGTATTAATAACTTACCATAAATAAATAAATTGTCTTTCTTTACTGCTAATGTTTTGTAATTAATTAACTAAATTTTCCTTGGTTTTTTTTTTTTTGTAGCCATACGTTGTCAAAACAAAAAATGTTAAGTTCATGTCTATGATTTTATCATTCTTCCTTTCATTGAATGCAATCACATGGTTCATTCATGATTATCTTCGCGATAACATCAAAACTACTTCGGTGAATTTATAATGAATTTGGTCGAATACTTTTAAATTTGATCATGCATACACATCATTGCTAATTCTTTGCTATTTTATTTTGATAATGTTCATTGAAACATATTCCAAACATTCTCAGTTTTTTCTTTGGATTTCTTCTGATGACCATTTATGTAATCTTTAAGTTTGTTTGGAAGGTTGAAGAAGGTACAAACCAGATTGATGCAGTCGTTGGCTCAACTAACCCTTAGACACTTTTTTATATGTTTTAGAGTACAATATTAGTCATATAAAATGTTCAATCAAGCATTATACTATGTGAGAAGATGGTTTACTTCATTTATATTTCCGCTTCTTAGGCATCTGCTAGTTTTCCCATTCCAGGTTTTGAAATTTATTGTTTGTGGATCTGTTGTGGTTTTGGGTAGTTTCAGTTTTTGACAGTTTATGAGGCTAGATATTTGACAAAATCTTTGGATTTCTTTTTGGATATTTGACAGAAGCTGGTAGGCCAAAATTTTCTGTTTTTAAGCCTGGATTAGTTGTAGTTTTTGTGGTTTCAATGTTGATAATCTTTCAAGCACAATTCTGGATTGGTTGGATTTTTTTTTTTTTTTTTTGGGTTAATTGTGGAGTTACACAATTGATTTTTTTTGCAACCTGTTTTCCCGTTTCTTATCATGCAATCCCTCCTTCAACGAGTAAGAATTGATCTTAGATTACTCACAGTTAGTGTGGAGTTAAGAACTGTCCAGCCTCCTTTACTTATAAATAGTCTTTTTGTCATCAAGCTGATGATACTTCCATTACATTTGACATTAAGCTATCCCAATATAAAATAATAATTAAGCTATCCCAATATAAAATAATAATTGAGTCCTGGCTACTATTATGACTGATAACTTTTGCTCACTAAGCCAATTCAAACTCACCATTCAACATTTTTGTTAGTGAAGGCGATAGAGGTACTAATTAATTATTAATTAACTAGAAGTGATTGGTTGATAGCAGTCTCATAACTGCTGCCAGTGCTATCAAATAAGAAATAAACTTAATACAAAAGAGATTGATACTCTGAATTTTTTCCTTTCAACTTTCAAGAAGTTTATAGTTCAGTTTATTTTTTTCATTTCAGTTGTGGTAGGAGCATTGATGCTCTCTTAGCTGCTTTCAAGAAGTTTCCTTCTCAGATGTAAAACAGCCAACAACAGTATTCACATGGTGTTCTGTATGTTTAAATGACTCCTAGAATGTTATGCATCTACCTGAATCTATCTCTATCTTTCTCTCCGCTTGGCCACACCTACAATCTACAGACCCACATACAAAAGCGCCCATGATACGGTGATTGTTTGTGATGGACATTATACCTTTGGTAGCATTTTTGTTTAACCTGGTCGGATTTTTGTCCTTGTAAAAGAGGGTTCTGAAATATGGAATTCTTGTGCTTGAAGAGAGGGTTTTAAAATACTCAAACCATTTTAGATGATTCTAAAATATGCAATTTTTGTCCTTAAAAATGAGGGTTCTAAAATATGATTTGCTTTCAAATAGAATAAAGAACATAAAAAATATGATACAAGTCTCTTTAAATATATGTGAACCGAAAGAATTTAAATCTCACTTTCACGGCCTTTATTTCCAAGCACAATCTGGACCGCACATGCATATGTTATTAGCAGATGATGATGATTGATTATCGATGATCAGGAATTCATGGTCACAAATTTCAATTGTAATGTACTATCATAAATATCGAAGGTTGGTTGTTGTCCCTACAGTAGATTTTGTGGGCCTCACCTTGTGTGGTCTAAAACCATGTCTAAAATGCTAAAAAAAAAAAGAAAAAAAAAATCTGAAAAGTAGAACCTTTATGGAATTGTGGGTGACCCAATGGTTATTTTCTATTTATTTATGGTTAGTTATTTCCTAATTTTTGAGACTAGGTTTTTAGACTATTTGTTAAATAGATTCTATTAATAGATTTACTTAGTATTAAGAGTTTTAATATATATATAACGAAAAAAAAAAAAAAAAAAAAACAAACCTCATCTTTCATTCTCTTTTTATGTGTTGAACCCACTTTTGGAAGCTTTCAATATAAAAGAAAAAACACATCAAATCTCTCTTTTGTACACCCTACCAAATACAGAACATATGTACGCATATGTGTAAGTACATTTTAATTTATACATAAATTCTTCAATACAGACATTTATAGTTTTATGCATTTTTCCTGATACCCATTTTGACATTAAGATAAATTAGAATTGTACAAACAATCATATCCTAAAACAAAAATCTTACTAGTCTTTTTATTTTATTTTTTTGGTATCATTCTAATTTTAACAAATGTTTCAAAAGAGACACGTTACAATATTTAAATGGAAAACATTTATAAGGTGCATGGAGGTGAGAACAGGAAAGATAAGTACTCTTCATTGTTCAAATGACAAAAAATCTATAAATCAACTAACTTGAACATATATCAGTCTTGTTAGTACCAATTGGTCAATTCAGAGAAGAAAATCACGGCAAAGGGTTGTCATGAAAACAATCCAATCAAAAAGTAAATTAAACTAATTAATTAGACTAAGGCATTTCTTGATGGTTTGACCACGTGAGACATCCATGCCCATTGGAATTCTAATCATCGTGTGAGTTCGTGATCTCCATAGTTCATGATGGATGCGTGTTTCTCCATAGTTAAATCATGTATTAATGGATGTAACTGTTTTTAAAACTATATAATTAATACAAATTACAAATTATAGGTGAGTAGACATAGTGAGAGTTACCTCTCGAATGGCTTTAAGAACATGGTCACACACATAGTTTGGTGATATTTCTACCTCTCAAGTGAAGTTGAAATTCCATGTTCAAATCTCTAGCTTCCAATTTCTTTCAAAAATAAATAGACAAATAAAAGAGTTCTAGAACAATTGAAAACAGAAATGTAATACTATTAATGTTAACTACTCTTCCATTTGATTCTTAACAGTTGAAAACGGAAACGTAATACTATTAATGTTAACTACTCTTTCATCTGATTCTTTCTCTCAATTTGTATTACGTTCACATTATCATGGTAACTACTTATTTTTAGCACTATATCAGTCATGCAAAAATCTGTCCTAATATGATTAATTGCAGCGTAGTTGGACTGTGGTTCCAACTGCAAACCTTCTATTTTCCCGTAAAACAAAAAATAATGTAAAAAACGAAAAAAATCCGCCCTGATATATATATATATATATACATACAACATGATACATGTACATCCTTAGAATATACACCTTAACATTTGAGCGTTTATACCGCATATTTTTTTTTAAAAAAATTTGAAGTAATAGGTGATGATGACTTGTTATCTCTTGAAATATTATATTTTTTGTTTAATTTTCTCTCCATCGGTTTAATGATGGTAGCATGTACATCATTGGAATGTATACACTCATAACAAGTGTGCATATATATAAAAGTTGAAATAGTAGGTGATGAGGATTTATTTATCTATTAAAATATTATAATTTTTGTTTTTGTTTTGATTTTGTCTTTTACCAATTTAACACAGTAGGTGTAAACAAGGACTCTAAGGATTTTGCGAGTGAGCTATTCAGGTGATGAGGATTTATTTATCTATTAAAATATTATAATTTTCGTTTTTGTTTTGATGTTAACTACTATTCCATTTGATTCTTAACATTTGAAAACAGAAACGAAATACTGTTAATATTAACTACTCTTCCATTTGATTCTTAACAATTGAAAACAGAAACGAAATACTGTTAATATTAACTACTCTTCCGTTTGATTTTTTCTCTCAATTTGTATTACATTCACATTATCATGGTAAGCCGCAGACTGCACCAGTTTCCTACTACTTTCTCATCATAACACACACGTATATATATGGAAACCCCATTAACTACATAACAAACACAAACCATCAAAGTATAAGTTAATCTCTTTATTTAAATCACAACACCCATCGAAGTGTTTACCTAATTCTTGGTGGTTTTGATCAAGTTTAGACCAAAAAAGAGAAACGACGCCGTGAAAGAAGCATATTCCAGCAACAATTACGACATGTACATCATTGGAATATATACACCTTAACATAATGAGCGTTTATACCGTATATATTTTTTTAGAAAAAATTAAAGTTGTAGGTGATGATGGCTTGTTATCTCTTAAAATATCATATTTTTAGTTTAATTTTCTCTCTATCAATTTAATGATGGTAGCATGCACAACATTGGAATGTATTCACTCATAACGTGTGCATTTACTTATTTCGAATAAGTCAAAATTCACAAAATAGGCTCAACGATCGTATGAATTTATACAATTACATAATGAATATAATTATAGTCTCATCACCATAATAATTTTGTTGGGACAGAGTTAACCTTATTATAATAATTTTGAAATTCTATCATTTTTGCTTTAAATTTTCAGTCCTGACATTGTCGCCCTAAACATTATCTAATTAACTTTAGATCTTCAATCAACCTAAGATTTTACATGTACATTTTAGACACATTAATCAACTTTTCAGTAAAAATTTCAAATGCAACGGGGACTACTAGCTTGGGTAAAAATTGACTGGTTTCTGCCTTATGAAAACTGTTTAGAAAATTTATCTCTAAATACAGCGTACTCTAGGAATTTTAATAAATTCTGTAGTTACTGAAAAATCACAAAATTTTACACACTAACATAACACATATTAATCTAAATAATAAATTTTGTATGTTTTTGAGCAATATAATTAATCTGAATAATTTTTCAAATTCAACTGATTTTTTAAAATAAATATTCTGGCAGCCCATAATTTCAAAAATGATATATTCTAACATTAACATAATTTAATCCCTCTCTTAAATAATCCAAATCAGTCTCCTACATCATTCATGTTTAATTTCTTAATCAACGTATTCATCTCTCTTTAAAAAAAACATAAAATTATAACCTAAAGGAATATAATCCAAATCTCAAATCTTGACATAAAGAAATAACTTACCTAAAATCTTTTGATCCTTTAAACCTTGAAAATAAATGGATTATAATGCTGGAGAGGAACGCGTGTGTGTATGTATATATATTTCTATTCTAAAATAGTGATCCTATTTATTTATAATAGTAAGAGTTCTAATCATTGTACAATTCCTATATGATGAAGATATAGATAATTAATAATATATATTTTTTAATAAATCAATATCTTTTTCTTAATCAACATCTTTCTTTTTTTTTTTTTAACTTTCCAAAAAAAATAAAACTCTATCATTAATCAAATTATCATTTTATTTTTCTTTGAAATTCTAAAATCTTAATTAAATAAATAAATAATTATAAATATATAAAATGCCGTGGTTACGGACAGTCTTATAAAAACCCTAAATTTGGTCATTTTGGACTCCACTTTGTGGACTATTTATTTATTCATTTCAGGTTGTACATACTAGAAATTTTCTCATGATCTCCTCAATTTTCAGACCAATTGCATATGAAAGTGTGTATAAATTTAAGGGTTATTAATATTAAATCATCTTTAATATTGAAAATAATAGATAAAATGATTCGACTGTTAGTAGGATAGAATTTTCCATCCAAAATTTAACAGATCCGTTAGGGTTAAGGGTAAAAGAGTAATCTCACCATCTCTCTTAAAATCCTTTTCTCAGCCTCTCTCATGACACCGCTTACCCTCTCTCTCTCGCCCTCTCTCTCTCGCAAGTCTGAACTCACCGTCTCTCAGCTCGCCCTCTCTCTCTCTCTCTCATGACTCATCGTCTCTTAACTCACCCTCTCTCTCTCCCTCTTTTACTGTCTCATCGTCCCTCGCAGCCATGGCCGATCTCGTCTGACCCGATCCACGCCCAAACCTTAACCATCAACCTTTAGCTGCATGGAACAAGATCCGGCAGCCGGCGCCAGCGGAGGGGAGTTGAGATAAAAGGTTGGTGATTTGCGGTTGCATGAGGTTCAAGGATGGCTTGAGGAGTTCTGCCATAGCAGGAGTGAACCCAGGAGGTGTCGTGTCTGTGTCTGTGTTGGTTAGATGTGATGGGAAATTTTTGTAATTATTGTGTTTGATTTTTTTTGTATTTTTTGTGATTGTTGTGTTTGATTATTGGGCTTTCCAGATCGATCTTTCTCCATGTCTTTGGTGGGTATAATTTATATCGATTATCTTTCTTTTAAATTTTGTTGGATCCGTTTCTATGGTGGTTTACTGATTTATATTAACTATGGTATATATTGGTTATTTTGTTCAAATGAACAATTGTTGGTTAGTGCTGCTTTTGTGTGACTAATTCATCAACTTGTTCAGTTCAGAAAAAAATATATCTTCTTCATTCTCTACTTGCAGGTCTATTCTGTGCTGCATTTCTTCAGGGCTATGCTCAGCTCACTCCAGACTTTTACAATCAAAGCTGTCCAAATGTTACGAACATTACAAGTGAGATTCTTGTGGATGCTTTTGCCTCTGATATCCGCATCGGTGCCAGCTTCATCCGGCTTCATTTCCATGACTGTTTTTTTTTTTTTTTTTGAAAAGAAATTTCCATGACTGTTTTGTTAATGTAACTACCCTGACGCTTGATTTTATTTTCCTTTTTTTTAGAGCCTCATGAGCCTCTTGCTAGTAATACTTTGACAAGGAAAACTAATCTTCAATTACCTGCATAATTTAGGAGTATGTTACATATATAAAAAAATGTCTCTGAATTATTTTTTTCAAAGCAATTAAAAGAAGCTATCAGGTAATCGTTTTGAGATTGCATCAAAAAAAAAAAAAGGGGGTAATCGTTTGGAGATAAAAATAGAATAATGTTGGACTATTTTAACACTATTATGCTCATAGTTTAAATGGTTAATAACGCTACTAGAGTTATTTTACTACGAATATTTGGGTTCAAGCGTCCAAATGTAATTAGCATCCAGGCTGGCTGTGTCTCGGCAGCATCTCGGCATAGTCACGGTAGCATTGTGGCCGAGTCGTGGCAGTGTCAAAATCAAGTCATGGCAGGGAGTCGGCTGAGTTCACATGATTTTAACCGTCATTATCATTCTTAAACTCATCTTTGATACTAGAATTATAATACTATTGATAACATTTTATAAATGTGGAGTTTCTTAAAACCACTAATACAGAGTCAAGATATTCTCGAGGTTCTACTTCCAAATTCAATCCGATATTACCTGCTTCATATGTACATGATATACTTGAACAATTATTTTATTTTTTGGTTTTTCACAAATTTTAAAATTATTGAAGTACACTATAATCGATATGTATTTTAGACGTTTGTTAAGTCTCAATGATGTTCAACAATTCTTGTTTAAAAGCATGATTTCAGGGTTGTGATGGATCGCTTTTTCTGGACAACAGTGATACAAGAGTTGGCAAGAAAAATGTACTTCCTAATATCAATTCAGTGAGAGGATTTGATGTCGTTGATAGAATGAAGACTGCATTGGAGAGTCAATGTCCCGGCGTCGTTTCCTGTACTGATATTCTCACTATCACAGTTGAACGATCTGTTTTCTTGGTATGGACGGAACGATTGTGATCTAAAAATCTGATTTGAAAGTGTATGGCTATTGAATTTTAAAAATTCAATTTTTATAGTGAGCATTCAAATATTCAATTATTTTAACTGCAGACAGTAGTCAGTTAGTTAGACAATTACATGTCTAACTAACTGTAACAGATCCAACATCTGGAGCAAACTGATTGGCTTGAGGTGTGATGACTTGGCAAGTCTGTTAAGTGAGAATATAAAGTGAACTAGCATCCGCCCTCAAAGTAGACATGGGTTTGAATGCTTGTCCAAGATTAGTTTGCTTCTTAGTAGCGTGAATCTAGTGATGCCCAAAGGTTTTGTGAAGATATCTGCTACCTGATCTTCGGTGGGAATGTATCTCACGTCTAACTCTCTTGCTTCCACCTTGTCCCTTATAAAATGCAGATCAATTTCTGTATGCTTTGTTTTGTAATGGAACACAGGATTCCTTGCTAATGAACCTGCCCATGAATTATCACACCACAGCACATAGGGATGATCTGTACTCAAATCAATTTCTGACAAAAGAGCCCTCAACCAGACCAGCTCAGTAGCAGCTTGTGCAAGAGATCTATATTCTGCCTCACAACTCGAACGAGCAACTAAACTTTGCTTTCTTGAACTCCATGAGATCAAATTTGAACCAAGAAACACACACCAGCCACTAGTGGACTTCCTATCATCCAGATTACTTGCCCAATCCGCATCTGAAAATCCTTCAACTAACACAGCCTGTCCACTTGACTTCTTAAAGTGTAAACCATAACAAAGAGTACCTTTAATGTACCAAAGCACTCTCTTACAAGCTTGCCAATGAGAGGTTGTAGGAGAGGCTAGAAATTGACTCAATCTATTAACTGCAAAAGAAAGGTCTGGTCTTGTTAAAGTCAGGTACTGCAGACCAACAACAATACTCCTGAAAAGTGTTGGATCATCAAAAACATCACCCTCATGCTTAACCAGCCTAGTACCTGTACTTATTGGAGTGGGACAAGGTGTGCATTTCTCCACTTTTTCCTTTTTTAATAGGTCAGTAGTATATCTACTCTGAGTAAGATGCAAACCTTCTGCATCTCTAGTAGCTTCAAACCCCAAGAAATAGCTTATTGACCCCAAATCTTTTAAAGCAAACTGTCTATGCAAGTCACTCACTACTTTAGCTATGATAGATGGATCATTCCCTGTCAAGAGAATGTCATCTACATAAACTAACAACAAGACCAAGCTGGAATTTTGTTTAAAAATGATAAGGGAAGTATCAGCTCTGGAATTGACAAAACCCCACATCAAGAGAGCTTGTTCCAACCTATCAAACCAAGCTCTTGGAGCTTGTTTTAAACCATATAAGGATTTCACCAACTTACACACAAAATGAGGATGAGTAGCACTAATAAAACCCTCTGGCTGCTCCATAAACACTGTCTCTTTTAACTCCCCACTAAGAAAGGCATTAGTAGTATCGATTTGTCTAACATCCCAACTATGATTCACTGCTAAAGATAGAACTATTCTAATGGTAGAAGATTCCACAACTGGGATAAAAGTTTCTAAAAAATCCACCCCAGCAGTTTGGTGATAGCCCTTGACAACTAACCTTGCCTTATACCTTTGAATTGAACCATCTGCATTGTGTTAACTCTAAATAACCACTTACTACCAACAATGTTCCATTCTTGTCGTCTAGGCACTAGAATCCAAGTTTTGTTCCTAATTAAGGCTTCAAACTCATCATTCATTGCTGACTTCCACTCCGGCCATTGTAAAGCCTCATTAACTGAAGATGGTTCCTTAGGTATACTAGCACTAATCTGGAAAGCAGTAGGAACAGCTACTGGGCCTTTGGATCTCGTTATCATAGGGTGAGTGTTTTAAGGGTCTTGTGTTTAAGTTTGGTTGAGAAAGATCAATGCAAAATGGTACACTAACTGGTGAGGGTGCAGTAGGCTGTCTGGTTTGCAAAAAAGAATCTGTGCATTGTGAATTCATTGATGGCTTATCTGCTGCATGACAAGTTGTTTTAACGGAATTTTGTGACATAGAGGAAGCCTTGGAAAGTACAGACAGAGGTAGACTGGAAGCTGATGTTTTAGAGATGATTTTTCCAGAATTTCCAAACCAAGAATGAAAAGGGCAGTCTGTTTCATTAAACAGCACATCTCTAGAGATATAGATTTTTCCATTGGGATGGAGACACTTATAGCCTTTGTGGCTGTCACTATACCCTAGAAATAAACACTTGGAGGTATGGAACTCAAGTTTATGTCTATTATAAGGTGTAAGAAAAGGAAAACTTGCACAGCCAAACACTTTTAGACTATTGTAATCTGGTTTTTGATTGTAGAGCTTTTGAAAAGGTGAAATGTAATCAAGAATGGGTGGGAAGCCTATTTATGATGTACACAGATGTGTGGAAAGCTTCCCATCAAAAGGAAAGAGGCATTTTAGTTTCAGCAAGGAGGGTTAAGCCTACTTCAACTATATGCCTATGTTTTCTTTCGGGGAGACCATTTTGTTCTTGAGTGTGAGGACAAGGGTGTCTAAAATGTATGCCTTGTTGTTGAAAGTAAGAAGCTAATGATCTAAACTCTCCTCCCCAGTCACTTTGCGCACACTTTATTCTCTTATCAAAAGCTAACTCAACTTGTTTTTGAAAAAGAAAGAAAACATCTTTCACTTGGCCTTTAGAAGAAAGCGGGTAGATCCATGTATATCTGGTAAAGGCATCAATTAAATGCACATAAAATCGGTAACCTTGACTAGATAGATGAGGCGAAGGACCCCACACATCTGTAAAGATCATTTCAAGCGGTGCTTTGTAGACAGTTTTGGACCTATCATATGGCAACCTATGTGTTTTACCAAGCATACAAACATCACAAAAGTCTAAAGAGGTTGGAGCTGTGCAAGGTTTGTTCAAAGATCTCAAAATTTTTGTTTCAAAGCTGGAAAAGATGGATGGCCTAGCTTGATGTGCCATAGAAACATATCAGAAGAATATTCAGCAGAAAAAGCATGAAGACATTTCATTTGATCAAAAGAATTTTCAACAGAATATGACATAGAGTTTTGCAAACTAGAAGTACTGCAAGCATGTTCAGCAGAATTAAACATGCTAGAATCTGTACAAGAATGACAAACATCATTTTCATCAAATCTAGTTGCTTTATTTATCTTTACAAGTGTCAAGTTTTGAAAATAGAAAGGCAGAGCGTTTGGAAGAAGATAGCTTTGATTCAGCAGCTGTAGGATCCAGCTGGTACAGCCCATTTACTAACTTCCCTTGCAGCAGAATTATCCTTGGCCCTGCTTCACATTTTGGCCTTGAATATGTTGAACATTAAGACCCTGGAAAGATTGATCAAATCTTTTGAAACATGAGGAGATTAAATGACCGTTTCTACCACACAATTGACATATCACTTTTGGTCCTGGCCTGCCACCACTTCTACCTCTAAACCTTTCTCTTGCTGTAAAACCTCCAAAGTTTGCATTGTGATAGGCAATCTGGGCAGAGGCATGAGACAGGTCAACATTAGCTAGAGCATTATGTTGAACTAACCTGCACTCATAGCTCATCAGCTGAAATTGTACCTCCTGAAATGACACACTGTCTTGCCTAGATGTAATGTTAACAACTACAGGGTCAAATTCTGGTCCAAGCCCACTCAGCACATGAGAAATCAACTCCTCTTCAGTCAGTGGTTGTCCTGCTACCACTAAATTTTCACCAAGACTCTTTAGCTTCATAACATAATCATTAACAGACATTGCACCTTTCTTTAACTACGAAAGAAAGGTCTGGTCTTGTTGAAGTCAGGTACTGCAGACCACCAACAATACTCCTGAAAAGTGTTGGTCATCAAAAACATCACCCTCATGCTTAACCAGCCTAGTACCCGTACTCATTGGAGTGGGACAAGGTGTGCATTTCTCCACTTTTGCCTTTTTTAATAGGTCAGTACCATATCTACTCTGAGTAAGATGCAAACCTTCTGCATCTCTAGTAGCTTCAAACCCCAAGGAATAGCTTATTGACCCCAAATCTTTTAAAGCAAACTGTCTATGCAAGTCACTCACTACTTTAGCTATGATAGATGGATCATTCCCTGTTAAGAGAATGTCATCTACATAAACTAACAAGACCAGGCTGGAATTAATTAATTAACTAAGTTAGACGAGAACATGTACAAATCTCATGAGTATGAAAATTGTGAATTTATAATTAGCTTAAACCTCATTGCCTTAGAGTCAAAGGTGTATGAAATTTGTAATTTGATCTCCACCGTCTATCAAGAGTGATAGACGGTGGAGATCAATCAATTATGATGTAAAGTTTTCTTTTGTTAATTTTTTTCTTTTTTACCTATTTTTTTTAATTCTATTTTTTCTTTAATTCAAGGGTTATATAACCTTTGCACCACTTTATCACTATTACCTATTAACCTTAATGGTTTGTGACTAATGGTAGATAGCCAAATTGTAATAAACTTATAAAGTTTATCTCTCCCGTAAATAATTTCAAACTACTCTTTTAGATATAATATAAATTGCATTCATCATCTAACATCCGTAAGATAACACATCTCTTCTACATATTTGTTTGCACTTCTCTTTATGAGCTTGAGACCTTCCCTAGCACTATAGGTTTCGAAAAATTTCATTTTATTTCATTTCAATGCGATTGTCGGACCGCAAGCTCTTCGAAATGAATCTTTAGTTTTTCTTCACTGAAATTTATTCTGATAATCTATCCATATTAGTCTTTTCTTCTCAAAACCTAAATTTAAACATAGAAACACAAAACAAAATAAAAGCACCAATTTCACACGAAAAACATAACATAAATGATAAGTAAAATGAGCATAAAATAATGATAATTAATGACCTAACACCCCGTAGCAGACACGGTCTATTTCAATCAAACCCTCAGCCTCACATTCTCTCTCTCTCCCTTTTCTCCTCCCTCTCCCTTCTTCTCTCTCATCCCTCTTCTCTCTCTAACATCGTCATCGTTGTTAAAGTAAGTTGTCGTCATCTCTGTTACCTCTTTGAGATCATTAAATGTCATTGTCGTTGAAGCCAAAGTCGAAGCCAATCTCTCCAAAATCGGCAAGGTTGACGTGGACAGGTTCTAATGGTAGTCGAGTGATGGCGAGGATGAGCGGCGACAACTAGTGATAGGTAAGTAAACTGATTTGGGTTTGGTTGGGGATTGGGGTTTAGTCTTGATGTAGTGATTGGATTTGGGGATCGAGGTTGGGGTCTGAGGTGGTGATTGGGATTGATTGTTTGAAGTTTGATTAGGGAGATTAGTGTGATGTGAGAGATTGTTGAAATTTGGTGGTGAGTCTGGTTGTAATGAAAAATTTTTTTGAAAAAAAAAAATTCCATTAATAAATAGGCAATTAAGGGGAAGATAATTTTCCATCAATCAAAATTTTAAGTTGTAATGGAAATTTTTTGAAAAATTTCCATCAATTAATAGGCAGCAATTGAAAGGGAATATTGGTGGAAATAGATTTGAAAATAAAAAATTATTATTATTATTATTATTATATATGTTTTTTTCATTATCAGGGTTTGAAGCCATATTGTTTGTTTTCACAACAGCCAACTTTCATTAATTGAGTTTTAGTTTTGGAGATTTAAATGATTGATTGAATGCTTCATTATAGTGGTTTTTATATCAAACTGGGGTGTTACAACGGTCTGGTGAAATTTCAACTACTTTTCTTGATTGTGTTTATTTCATGCCTATTTAAAAAATATCAACAATTATTTTTAATCTCAAAATCAATCTTTAGATGAAATTAATCTTCGATCAGAATTTTGTAATAGCTAGTCTCTTATATAATTGAGTAAGTTGCCTCAAAGATTTAAACTTACAATTTGATTTGTTTTGTTTTCATAATTTGTATTAATTTGTTTTATAATTTGATTTGCTTTCCACGAGTTGTTTTAGAAAAGAAAAGCATGGTTGTAAAACGCCGAGCAGGTCGAATTGATTTCCAAACGTCCCGCAACTTGAGGTGTTTTTGCTTTTAATTAGAATTTCTACTTTCACGATCTTCCTTGAAATTCTTCTAATAAAAGTAAACAAATCACTACATTCAATGTAGAATTCCAAATTTTCTCCTTTGATTTAATTAATAACATTGTTTAATAAACTAATAACTAATAAAAGATGCCTGACCTAAATTTTTTTACCTTCTACGTCTGTTGTGTTCAATTTAGTCAATGATCCCTTTTATTCAAATTATTATGTTAAAATGTTTCCTTAATTACTTAGCATTTATTAATGATTTAAGGAAATTCTATGATTTAACCATACTATGAAGGCAACTCTTAAATTAATACCCAATTTAGTTATTTCTCTCATTAAAACAACTCAAATATCATGAACATACAAAAGTCTAAAAACCGATTAACAAAGCTAGAAACACGCAACCATCATGAACCATGGAGATCACAAACTCACACGATGATTGGAATTCCAATTGGCATGGATGTCTCACGTGGTCAAACCATCAAGAAATGCCATAGTCTAATTAATTAGTTTAATTTACTTTTTGATTGGATTGTTTTCATGACAACCCTTTGACATGATTTTCTTCTCTGGATTGACCAATTGGTACTAACAAGACTGATATATGTTCAAGTTCAAGTTAGTTGATTTTCAGATTTTTTGTTATTTGAACAATGAAGAGTACTTATCTTTCCTGTTCTCACCTCCATCCACCTTATAAATGTTTTCCATTTAAATATTATAACGTGTCTCTTTTGAAACATTTGTTAAAATTAGAATGATACCAAAAAAATAAAAATAAAATGATTAGTAAGACTTTTGTTTGAGGATATGATTATTAGTACAATTCTAATTTATCTTAATGTCAAAATGGGTATCAAGAAAAATGCATAAAACTATAAATGTCTGTATTGAAGAATTTATGTATAAATTAAAATGTACTTACACATAAATGTACATATATAGAAATGTATAGTTTATGTTCTGCATTTGGTAGGGTGTACAATAGAGAGATTTGATGTGTTTTTTCTTTTATATTGACAGCTTCCAAAAGTGGGTCCAACACATAAAAAGAGAATGAAAGATAAGGAGGGTTTCTTTTTTTTTTTTTTTTTTTTTTTTTTTTCGGTTATATATATTATAACTCTTAATACTAAGTAAATCTATTAATAGAATTTATTTAACGAATAGTCCAAAAATTTATTCTCAGAATCAGGAAAGAATTATCCATAAATAAATAGAAAATAACCATTGGGCCACCCACTATTTCGTAAAGGGTTTACTTTTCAAGATTTTTTTTTTTTTTTCCAAACGTTTTAGACAGTTTTAGACCACACAAGGTGAGGCCCACAAAATCTACTATAGGGATGACAACCGACCTTTGATATTTATGATAGTACACTACAATTGAAATTTGTGACCATGAATTCCTAATTATCGATAATCAATCATCATCATCCGCTAGTAATATATGCATGTGCGGTCCATATTGTGCTTGAAAATAAAGGCCGTGAAAGTGAGGTTTAAATTCTTTCGGTTCACGTATATTTAAAGAGACTTGTATCATATTTTTTATGTTCTTTATTCTATTTGAAAGCAAATTATATTTAAAAACCCTCTTTTTTTAAGGACAAAAATTGCATATTTTAGAATCATCTAAAATGGTCGAGTACTTTAAAACCCTCTTTTCAAGCACAAGAATGCCATATTTCAGAACCCTCTTTTACAAGGACAAAAATCCGACCAGGTTAAACGAAAATGCTACCGAAGGTATAATGTCCATCACAAACAACCACCGTATGCATGGGCTTTTGTATGTGGGTCTGTAGATTGTAGGTGTGGCCAAGTGGAGAGAAAGATAGAGATAGATTCAGGTAGATGCATAACATTCTAGAAGTCATTTAAACATACAGAACACCAAGTGAATACTGTTGTTGGCTGTTTTACGTCTGAGAAGGAAACTTCTTGAAATCAGCTAGAGAGCATCAATGCTCCTACCACAACTGACATGAAAAAAAATAAACTGAACTATAAACTTCTTGAAAGTTGAAAGGCCTAAAAATTTCAGAGTATCAATCTCTTTTGTATTAAGTTTATTTCTTATTCGATAGCACTGGCAGCAGTTATGAGACTGCTATCACCCAATCACTTCTAGTTAATTAATAATTAATTAGTACCTCCATCGCCTTCAGTAACAAAACTGTTGAATGTTGAGTTTGAATTGGCTTAGTGAGTAAAAGTTATTAGTCATAATAATAGCAAGGACTCAATTATTATTTTATATTGGGATAGCTTAACGTCAAATGTAATGGAAGTAATCATCAGCTTGATGACAAAAAGAATATTTATACGTGAAGGAGGCTGGACAGTTCTTAACTCCACACTAACCGTGAGTAATCTAAGATCAATTCTTACTTGTTGAAGGAGGGATTGCATGATAAGAAACAGGAAAACAACTTGCAAAAATAATCGTGTAACTCCACAACTAACCGAAAAAAAAGAAAAAATTCAACCAATCCAGCATTGTGCTTAAAAGATTATCAACACTGAAACCACAAAAACTACAACTAATCCAGGCTTATAAAAAAGAAAACTTTGGCCTACCAGTTTCTGTCAAATATCCAAAAAGAAATCCAAAGATTTTGTCAAATATCTAGCTTCATAAACTGTCAAAAATTGAGACTACCCAAAACTACAACAGACCCACAAACAACAGACATATAAACAAAAACTTTAGCCTAAGAGCTTGTGTTTTGGGTGGTCAAATGGGTATATCAATATACATTTATCCAAGAAAACAAGTTTTTGTAAGCCATGCCAAACACTCCCAAAACAAGAAAGAAGCAGAACAGGATGTTCAAGGAAACAAGGCTTGGATACTGATAGAGTCGCTACACATTTCTAGTCACTTCTAGAATTACTTGGGAAATAAGAAATTTGTATAGAAAAATCCAGAGAAACATCCGAGTTCTGGAAAAAGAAAAAAAAAAAATTGAAGTTATTAGAAGATTCAAGAAATGACCATTGAAGTCGGTCAAGAACCTTCATGAAACAACCAAGGTCGTTGTAACAACTGTATACACACTTGAGTGCTTTGTCCTTGTAGTACTTCAATACTACACACTAAAAGCTTTCATAACCCACACTCCTCCCATCTCCTGTCAACTTTTTTCCAACATAATATCATAAATTTTTATCCCACTTTTGAGCACCATTAAACTTCACAACAACCAAAGCTTTGCACAACTAAAAATCTAATCACTCTACTAGCCTATACCCATCTTTCTCACACAACTTCACTTCATCAGTCTTCACGCCATACAACACACGGCACCATTCACCAATATCCAAATTTCCAATACGCCACATACACACACCACCATTCACCAATATCCAATTTTCCTATACGCCCCACATACACACACACACACAAACATTTTCCTATACGCCTCACACACACGCACATAAGCACACACATTTCCTATACGGCCCACACACACACACATAAGCATACACACACACACGCAACACACACATTTTCCTATACATCCCACACACACACACGCAACACACACACATTTTCCTATACGCCCCACACACACACATATGCACACACACACGCAACACACACAGACGCACACACAGACACACAGACATACACATGCACACACACAACACACATTTTCCAATATGCCCCATACACACACATAAGCACATAAGCACACACACACATACATTTTTCTATACGCCCCACACACACACACACACAAGCACATAAGCGCGCGCACACACACACATTTTCCTCCCCCCCCCCACCCACTTTTCCTCCCCCCCCCCCCCCCCCCCTCCCCACCCACACACACACAAGCACATAAACACACACACACAGACGCACAAACACACATTTTCCTATACGCCACCCCCCACACACACATAAGCACACACACACACACATTTTCCTATACGCACCACACCACCCGACCCCCCCCCCCCCACATAAGCGCATAAGCACACACACACACATACGCACATAAGCGCGCGTACGCGCGCACACACACACACACCCACGCACATATGCACACACATGCACATACGCGCACGCACACACGCGCACGCACACACCCACGCATAGAGTCTATTTCCATTTACATATATTATTTAATCAACTATTCAACATATACAAGTACTTAAATATGACTATATATAATTACTATGTGCACAGTTAGTGGACAACTTTCAAAATTTCAAAACCTGGAATAGGAAAACTAGTAGATGCCTAAGAAGTGGAAATATAAATGAAGTAAACCATCTTCTCACACAGTATAACGTTTGATTGAACATTTTATATGACTAATATTGTACTCTAAAACATATAAAAACATGTTGAGGGGTCAGTTAAGGTACCGACTGCATCAGTCTGGTCTGGACCTTCTTCAACCTTCCAAACATACTTGAAGATTACATAAAGGATCATCAGAAGTAGTCCAAAGAGCAAACTGAGGATGTTTGGAATCTGTTTCAATGAACATTACCAAAATAAAACAGCAAAGAATTAGCAATGATGTGCATGCATGATCAAATTTAAAAGTATTCGACGAAATTTATTATAAGCTTTTCGAAGTAGTTTTGATGTTATTGCAGAGATAATCATGAATGAACCAAGTGATTGCATTCAATGAAAGGAAAAATGATAAAATGATAGACATGAACTTAACATTTTTTGTTTTAACAACGTATGGCTACACACACAAAAAAAAAAAAAAAGAAAAAAAAAAAGAAAATTTAGTTAATTAAATACAAAACATTATCAGTAAAGGAAGACAATTTATTTATTTATGGTAAGTTATTAATACTTACTATGATAGACAAAGGTGCTACTGAGTCGGCCACAGAGAAACCACTGCAAAAGAGGCCGATGACTATGACTTTTGAGATGCCTTTCACCACAAGGTGGGTGATAAGAATGATAGAAATGAATACCCCAATGTTCATGATAGCAAGTATTTTAAGACTCATCTTCTGCAACCAATTTTTTTTTTTTTAAAGTTAGTGAATAATTAAATTAATGATGTTTTAATAATTAATTTGATTAAATTAATGTTGAATTAGAAGATACATTACCCTCTTTTGTGGTGATGCATAAACCAGAAACAACACTATGTTATAATCTCTATAATGGATCTAAGTGAATTCACAAAGATGGGAAATGAATAATCTGATTGCAATCACGAGTGGTATACCCACAACATATAACTCACCAAAGCTACCATATAGGGAAAACAATGGTAGTCCTCTGTTGATTTTTTTTTTTTTTAAATTATTTGATAGAATGTGGGTCTGCCAAAAAAAAAAAAGAAACCCGTTAATTTTAGTTCATGGAATACTTTTTTGGTATATGCATAAAATTATTTAAAAATTGATGATTTTTATTTAATCAAGATTTTGTGGTAGTAGCTATTTGTTAGGAGCTTGTTTTGAAGACTAGGAAATTACTTTTAAAAATATTAAGTAGACTGGATAAGTAAATACTTACGTTGGAGCAAGAAACACTAGGCAAGAGGTACAAATACTTGTTATGACAAATCAACAAATCAAAAAATTAAGTAAATTAGTATAGTTTGTAAATATCATTTGATCCTTAATTATAAGCAAAAGAGCAAATTACACACCCCATAAAAAAGGTCTAAATTAAATAAATAAACTGGAGGTGGGCATGAAAACATGGAGCCCACCCAATCCGTAGGTGTTCACTTCGGTTTTCATGTTTAAATTAAGGGGATTTGATTACCATGATTGGAAAATACCAAGTTTGTCGATTCGGTTTGGTGATATTCAAACAGAATAGGCTCGATAAATGACATGTATGAGGGCATATATGTAATTTAAAAGGCACATGTGTACTTTCGCATATCTCCTACATATACTGAACCCTAATGTCCCCGTCGCTTTCGCTTACTCTCTCATCGGCCGTTCTCTCTTATCGCTCACTAGACCTCTCTCTCTATCGCCGTTAACGGCCCGTCGCTTATCTCTCACCAGACCCCTCTCTCCGTCTCATCGCCGTTAATGGATTCGTCGCCGTTCTCTCTCACCAGACCTCTCTCTCATCGCCGTTAACAGTCCCGTTGCTCACCCCTAAAATGAACCCACCCATACCCATTACCAGACCCGTACCAACTCCCTCCCTAATCCACCACCACCTCATCTTCCCTCCCATAACACAACTACCATAACCATTATCTTCCCTTTCGCAGTACCATAACCGTGTAACAATAATAACTTACCAAAAATGCTAAGTATATTAGCCCTCAGAAGTCGTCCCATCCTGATGAGCAAAGGCTGATGATCTCAGCGTCACAAATAAAGAGCAAAGAGAGTCACAAACAAAAGACTAATGGGTATTTGTAAAAAAGAGCACTGATCAAAGATATTCACCTTCCCCGGGCTCTCTAAAATTGAATTCGGATGCTGCTATCAGGAATGGTGTTGGTTTTATGGGTAAAAGGGCTGTCGTTAAGGACCAGTAAGGTTGGGTTGTTGCTGCCTGTTCTAAACGTATGCGTGGTTCTTTCTCCTCTGAGATTGGTGAGTTTCTGGCACTTAGAGAAGGCCTCCTTCTGGCTATCTCTCTCAGTTTGCAGGTGTTGTTTGCGGAGGTTGATGCTCAGATTGTGGCTTCAGCGCTCGCTCGAAGATTGTAAAGATGCTGGTATAATTTTTTTCAAGCTATCAAGGAAATGTAGCTCAATGAAGTTGAGTTTATTATATTGAAATTTAATTTTTCTTATTGGTAGGATTATTGAGAAATGCAAACTTTCCTTTAGTGGTAAGAGACATAATTCAAATTATTACATTTTCCTATACGCCCTACCCCCCCCCCCCCCCCCACACACACACACACACACACACAAGCGCGCACATACACACGTAACACACACATATTTTCCTTTAAGCTCCACACATACGCATGCGTATATAAGAACACACACACACACACACACACACACAAACATACACATACACACATAAGCACAGACACACGCGCGCGCGCACATACACACACACATTTTCTTATACGCCCCACACACACACACACATATACACAACATACACATATTTTCCTATATGCCCCGCACACACACACACACAAAAGCAAATAAGAGCGCACACACACACACACACATGCACACACATATGCACACAAACACACACGCATATGCACACACACACACACGCACATATGCACACACACACACACACACAACAACAACAACAACAACAACAACACACATACATCACCGTTAATGGATCCGTCGCCATTCTCTTTCACCAGACCTCTCTCTCATCGCCGTTAACAGTCCCGTTGCTCACCCCTAAAATGAATCCACCCATACCCATTACCAGACCCGTACCAACTCCCTCCCTAATCCATCACCACCTCCTATTCCCTTCCATATCACAACTACCATAACCATTATCTTCCCTTCCGCAATACCATAACCATGTAATAGTAAATAACTTACCAAAAATGCTAAGCATATTAGCCCTCAGAAGTCGTCCCATCCTGATGAGCAAAGGCTGATGATCTCAGCGTCACAAATAAAGATAAAAGAGAGTCACAAAGGAAAGACTAATTGGTATTTGTAAAAAAGAGCACTGATCAAAGATATTCACCTTCCCTCGGGCTCTCTAAAATTGAATTCGGATGCTGCTGTCAGGAATGGTGTTGGTTTTATGGGTATAGGGGCTGTCGTCAGGGACCAGTAAGGTTGGATTGTTGCTGCCTTTTCTAAACGTTTGCGTGGTTCTTCCTCTTATGAGATTGGTGAGTTTCTAGCACAAAGAGAAGGCCTCCTTCTGGCTATATCTCTCAATTTATAAGTGTCGTTTGCGTAGGTTGATGCTTAGATTGTGGCTTCAGCGCTCGCTTGAAAATTGTAAAGATGCTCGTATAATTTTTGCCAAGCTATCCAGGAAGTGTAGCTCAACGGAGTTAAGTTTATTATATTGAAATTTAATTTTCCTTATTGGTAGGATTATTGAGAAATGCAAACTTTCCTTTAGTGGTAAGAAACTTAATTCAAATTATTACGTTTTCCTTTACGCCCCAACCCCCCCTCCAGCCCCCCTTCCCCCCCCCCCCCCCCCCCCCCCCCCCCCCCTCCTCCACACACACACACACCCGCGCACAAAAGCACACACACGCGCTTTCGCACACACACGTAACACACACATTTTCCTTTACGCTCCACACACACACACATGCATATAAGCACACACACACATACACACATAAGCACACACATACGTTCGCACACACACACACACACACACATTTTACTCTCCACACACACGAACACGCATATAAGCACACACATACATACACACATAAGCACACATATACGCGCATGCACACACACACATTTTCCTATACGCCCCCCCCCCCGCCCACACACACACACACACAACACACACATTTTCCTATATGCCCCACACACACACACACACACACAC
>CM037997.1:876706-984206 GCA_021234005.1 Nephelium lappaceum | reverse complement strand
TAAATAAATTTATATTTCACAGTTTAACAATGATGTTTTGTCAATAATATTACTTGAAGTTTTTCTCTTTAAATTTGATCAATGTCGTTTCTATTTTTTAAAATGACAACTGATTGCTATATTTTACTTAAGATTGCTTTGAAAAAAACAAACGTTGGATTCCATTTTCATGCAAAATAAGGATTACTATTTATGTCGTCAATAGATATATGCAGTATGAATCCTTGAAATAATATATAAAATATTCGCACGTCATGCAGGTTACCAACAGTGGACCACTCATAAAAGGGTGATTACCTTTTTTTTGGTTTTGTTTGAAACTAAAAAAGTTAAATTTCAATATATTCGATCGGAGATAAACTCAACTTCATTGAGCGAAAGAAAACAGACTACACATCCTGGAAACCAAAAAAAATACAATCAACACTAACAGAGTGCCAAGACAAATCCTCAACCGAGGATAAGGCCCAGACTGCTAATTTTGAAATAGACTCTCTGTGTGTAATTAAATAATGTGTTTGTGTGTGTGTGTGTGAATAAATAATATATGTAAAAGGAAATAGACTCTGTGTGTGTGTGTGTGTGTGTGATTAAATAATATATGTAAATGGAAATAGATTATGTGTGTGTGTGTGTGTGTAATTAAATAATATGTGTAAATCGAAATAGACTCTGTGTGTCTGTGTGTTGTGTGCGTGTGTAATTAAATAATATATGCAAATCGACATAGACTCTGTGTGTGTGTGTGCGCATGTGTGTGTGTGTGTGTGATTAAATAATATATGTAAATGGAAATAGAATCTGTGCGTGTGTGTATGTGTGATTAAATAATATATGTAATGTGCGTGATTAAATAATATATGTAAATGGAAATAGACTCTGCGTGTGTGTGTGTGTGGGCGTGTGTATGTGTGTGATTAAATAATATATGTAAATGGAAATAGACTCTGTATGTGTGTGTGTTGTGTGTGTGTGTAATTAAATAATATATGCAAATCGAAATAGACTCTGTGTGTGTGTGTGTGTGCATGTGTGTGTGTGTGTGTGTGTGCGTGTGTGTGTGTGTGTGATTAAATAATATATGTAAATGGAAATAGAATCTCTGTGTGTGTATGTGTGATTAAATAATATATGTAATGTGTGTGATTAAATAATATATGTAAATGGAAATAGACTCTGTGTGTGTGTGTGTGTAATTAAATAATATATGTAAATCGAAATAGACTCTGTGTGTGTCTATGCATGTGTGTGTGTGTGTGTGTGTGTGATTAAATAATATATGTAATGTGTGTGATTAAATAATATATGTAAATGAAAATAGAATCTGTGTGTGTGTGTGTGATTAAATAATATATGTAAATAGAAATAGAGTCTGTGTGTGTGTGTGTGTGATCAAATAATATATATAATGTGTGTGATTAAATAATATATGTAAATGGAAATAGACTTTGTGTGTGTGTGTGTGTGATTAAATAATATATGCAATGTGTGTGATTAAATCATATATGAAAACGGAAATAGACTCTATGTGTGTGTTTGTGTGTATGATATTAAATAATATATGTAATGTGTGTGATTAAATAATATATATAAAGGGAAATAGACTGTCTGTGTGTATGTGTGTGTGTGTGTGATTAAATCATATATGTAAATGAAAATAGACTCTGTGTCTGTGTGTGATTGAATAATATATATAAATGAGAATATTATTAAAATAGAGAAAAAAATATAAAGAAAGCCAACAAGCTCATTAATAAATTTGAATTGAGGAACTCTCCAAAATTAATATTGTATGACTTTGACAGAGCCAAGTAAAGTCCATTGAATGGAGTTGGGATCTACGATATCCAGACAATGATGATAGAGAATCACCGGTGATGATAAACAATCTGTGGGTGATGTATGAGTGATGATGGCCGGTCAAATGGTGGGTAATGGTGCACAGACGTTGGTGGATATATGTTATAGGGAACACAAATTAGTTTAAACTTGCCACTGTTTAAAGTAATTTTTTTTTTGAGAGACAGCTGTTTAAATTATTAAATTAATATATGAGTGAATGTACAATACCATTAAATAAATTTATATTTCACAGTTTAACAATGATGTTATGTCAATAATATTACTCGAAGTTTTTCTCTTTAAATTTGATTAATGTCCTTTCTTTTTTTAAGAAATGACAGCTGATTGCTATATTTTACTTAAGATTGCTTTGAAAAAAACAAACGTTGGATTCCATTTTCATGCAAAATAAGGATTACTATTTATGTCGTCAATAGATATATGCAGTATGAATCCTTGAAATAATATATAAAATATTCGCACATCATGCAGGTTACCAACAGTGGACCACTCATAAAAGGGTGATTATCTTTTTTTTGGTTTTGTTTGAAACCAAAAAAGTTAAATTTCAATATATTCGATCGGAGATAAACTCAACTCCATTGAGCGAAAGAAAACAGACTACACATCCTGGAAACCAAAAAAAATACAATCAACACTAACAAAGTGCCAAAACAAATCCCCAACCGAGGATAAGGCCCATACTGCTAATTTGGAAATAGACTCTCTGTGTGTACGTGTGTGTAATTAAATAATGTGTGTGTGTGTGTGATTAAATAATATATGTAAATGGAAATAGACTATGTGTGTGTGTGTGTGTGTGCGTGTGTGTATGTGTGTGATTAAATAATATATGTCAACGGAAATAGACTCTGTGTGTGTGTAGTTAAATAATATATGTAAATCGCAATAGACTCTGTGTGTCTATGTGTTTTGTGTGTGTGTAATTAAATAATATATGTAAATCGAAATAGACTGTGTTTGTGTGTGTGTGCATGTGTGTGTGTGTGTGTGTGTGTGTGTGTGTGTGTGTGTGTGTGTGTGTGTGATTAAATAATATGTAACTGAAAATAGAATCTGTGTGTGTGTGTGTTTAAATAATATATGTTATGTGTGTGATTAAATAATATATGTAAATGGAAATGGACTCTGTGTGTGTGTGATCAAATATTATATGTTATGTGTGTGATTAAATAATATATATAAAAGGAAATAGACTATGTGTGTGTGTGTGATTAAATAATATATGTAAATGGAAATAGACTTTGTGTGTGTGTGTTTGTGTGATTAAATAACATATGTAATGTGTCTGATTAAATCATACATGAAAATGGAAATAGACTTTATGTGTGTGTTTGTGTGTGTGTGTGTGTGATTAATTAATATATATAAATGGAAATAGACTGTGTGTGTGTATGTGTGTGTGAGTGTGTGTGTGTGATTAAATAATTAAATAATTTATGTAATGTGTGTGATTAAATAATATATGTAAATCGAAATAGACTCTATGTGTGTGTGTGCGTGATTAAATCATATATGTAAATAGAAATAGACTCTGTGTCTGTGTGTGATTGAATAATATATATAAATGAGAATATTATTAAAATAGAGAAAAAAATATAAAGAAAGCCAACAAGCTCATTAATAAATTTGAATTGAGGAACTCCCCAAAATTAATATTGTATGACTTTGACAGAGCCAAGTAAACTCCATTGAATGGAGTTGGGATCTACGATATCCAGACAATGATGATAGAGAATCACCGGTGATGATAAACAATTTGTGGGTGATGTTTGAGTGATGATGGCCGGTCAAATGGTGGGTAATGGTGCATAGACGTTGGTGGATATATGTTATAGGGAACACAAAAAAAAACATATTGAAAAAGGAAAGCGGACGTCGCAGTTGGTAGCTTTTGGAATAAGAAAGCACAGAGAGAGACGTTGTAGTTAGAAAAAGTAAGAACACAAAAAAAACTATCATTTTTTTTTTCAAAAAAAGACTAATTTAAAAAAATTGGTTTAAACTTGCCACTGTTTAAAGTAATTTTTTTTTTCAGAGACAGTTGTTTAAATTATTAAATTAGTAGATGAGTGAATGTATAATACCATTAAATAAATTTATATTTCATAGTTTAACAATGATGTTATGTCAATAATATTACTTGAAGTTTTTCTTTTTAACTTTGATTAATGTCCTTTCTTTTTTTAAAAAATGACAGCTGATTGCTATATTTTACTTAAGATTGCTTTGTAAAAAACAAACGTTGGATTCCATTTTCATGCAAAATAAGGATTACTATTTATGTCGACAATAGATATATGCAGTATGAATCCTTGAAAAAATATATGAAATATTCCCACGTCATGCAGGTTACCAACAGTGGACCACTCATAAAAGGGTGATTACCTTTTTTTTTGTTTTGTTTGAAACTAAAAAAGTTAAATTCCAATAGGATGGATCGGAGATAAACTCAACTTCATTGAGCGAAGCAAAACAGACTACACATCCTAGAAACCAAAAAAAATACAATCAACACTAACAAAGTGCCAAGACAAATCTCCAACCGAGGATAAGGCCCAGGCTGCTAATTTTGAAATAGACTCTCTGTGTGTATGTGTGTGTAATTAAATAATGTGTGTGTGTGTGTGTGTTTGTGTGTGTGTCTGTGTGTGTCTGTGTCTGTGTGTCTCTGTGTGTGTGTATGTGTCTCTGTGTGTGTGTGTGTGTGTGTGTGTGATTAAATAATATATGTAAATGGAAATAGACTCTGTGTGTGTGTAATTAATTAATATATGTAAATCGAAATAGACTCTGTGTGTGTGTGCATGTGTGTCTATGTCTGTGTGTCTATGTGTCTATGTGTGTGTGTGTGTGATTAAATAATATATGTAAATGGAAATAGACTCTGTTTGTGTGTGTGTGTGTGTGATCAAATATTATATGTAATATGTGTGATTAAATAATATATATATATAAATGGAAATAGACTCTATGTGTGTGTGTGTGCGTGTGTGTGCGTGTGTATGTGTGTGATTAAATAATATCTGTAAATGGGAATAAACTCTGTGTGTGTGTATAATTAAATAATATATGTAAATCGAAATAGACTCTGTGTGTCTGTGTGTTGTGTGTGTGTGTGTAATTATATAATATATGTAAATCGAAATAGACTCTGTGTGTGTGTGTGCATGTGTGTGTGTGTGTGTGTGTGTGTGTGTGTGTGCATGTGTGTGTGTGTGTGTCAGTGTCTCTGTGTTTGTGTGTGTGTGTGTGTCTGTGATTAAATAATATATGTAAATGGAAATAGAATCTTTGTATGTGTGTGTGATTAAATAATATATGTCATGTGTGTGATTAAATAATATATGTAAATGGAAATAGACTCTGTGTGTATGTGTGTGTGTGATCAAATATTATATGTAAAGTGTGTGATTAAATAATATATATAAATGGAAATAGACTCTGTATGTGTGTGATTAAATAATATATGTAATGTGTGTGATTAAATAATATATGTAAATGGAAATAGACTTTGTGTGTCTGTGTTCGTGTGTGTGATTAAATAATATATGTAATGTGTGTGATTAAACCATATATGAAAATGGAAATAGACTTTATGTGTGTGTTTGTGTGTGTGTGTGTGTGTGATTAAATAATATATGTAATGTGTGTGATTAAATAATATATATAAATTGAAATAGACTGTGTGTGTGTATGTGTGTGTGTGTGTGTATGTGTGATTAAATAATTAAGTAATTTATGTAATGTGTGTGATTAAATAATATATGTAAATGAAAATAGACTCTGTGTGTGTGCGTGTGTGTGTGTGTGATTAAATCATATATGTAAATGGAAATAGACTCTGTGTCTGTGTGTGTGTGATTAAATAATATATATAAATGAAAATATTATTAAAATAGAGAAGAAAATATAAAGAAAGCCAACAAGCTCATTAATAAATTTGAATTGAGGAACTCCCCAAAATTAATATTGTATTGTTTTGACAGAGCCAAGTAAACTCCATTGAATGGAGTTGGGATCTACCATATTCAGACAATGATGATAGAGAATCACCGGTGATGATAAACAATCTGTGGGTGATGTATGAGTGATGATGGCTGGTCAGATGGTGGGTAATGGTGCACAGACGTTGGTGGATATATGTTATAGGGAACACAAAAAAAACATATTGAAAAAGGAAGCGGACGTCGGAGTTGGTAGCTTTTGGAAAAAGAAAGCACAAAGAGAGACGTTGCAGTTGGAAAAAGTAAGAACACAAAAAAACTATCATTTTTTTTTTTTAAAAAAAGACTAATTTAAAAAAATTAGTTTAAACTTGCCACTGTTTAAAGTAATTTTTTTTTTAGAGACAGTTGCTTAAATTATTAAATTAGCACCGTACCATCACCACAAAAAAAATTTGTTATGGTGTGCAAGACAATTCTGTGCCCAAGTTGAAATATTGAAATTAAAAATCCAGTTCTTTAAAAGATGTCCTAAAGTAAATTTGTTTTTGTATAATCCAAACTCAAAATATATGGTTGTTTGATTCACAAAATTTAAATTCGAAATATGAAAAACGTTTATCGGCAACTCAAAAAACGAAAAATACATCTTGAGATTGAGGCAGAACAGCACCTAATATTTTTGATATTTTGTTTAACATTTATGTCAAATGTTTTTCTATATGTTATTTTATTATAAAGTTTTTTTGATGATTTTATAATTTTTTAGAGGGCATGATAGTGATTGCATGTATTTTTTACCTGGAAATTTGACTTTTTAATTTGCAGCTGCAATAGAGGTTAATTAGAAAAGGGTTTTTAGCTAATTGTTAGAAAGTAGGGTTTCATTGTCCTTAATTTCAGAAAAGGTCAAGTAATTCTATCCATCAATTACATCAATCAGATTATTTTTAAAATTGGTTATTAAAGTCAAATCTAATTATTGTAATTATAAGATTATCCAACTAATAAGAGGATCAAATCCTTTTAGAAATATTGGGTATTCAATAACATTCTTATTATTTTATACAACACTTACTAATTCAAAATTACGAGTTTCAAAGCCTATAAAAGTTTTAAGAGAAAAACTTCAACACGTTTGGAACCATGTATATATTTAAATTTTGAAAATGAATGATTGTAATTATGTTTTTAAAATAAAGCTTTCAAAACTTCCTAATTTGGGAATTATATATATATGTAAAATCTCTTGTATACTTTCAACAATAAGGTTTAAAATAATAAAGCTACCGTCATTTATTGAAGAAAAACGGGTTATATAAGTTAACTAGCCATTGGATAAGTATAGATCAAACATAAATCATTAAAATATATATAGTCACGTGTTATGTACATGGTCACCTGTTGGGTCAACGGTTGCTTAGGTGTGCAAGGTTGACGTAAGTTAGAAGAAATAAACTATGATAATATCCAATGGAAAGTGAGAAGAATACTGAACAAGAAAGGATATGTCGAAAACAAATCATAAGTCCTCAAAAAAAACAAACATAATATAATAAATTGAGGACAATAATAAGGAGAGTGAAAGGTTAGGTTGTGTCACAAGATATTTCACTAATTAATCGTAAGATAAACTCTTTCCATCTTCTCAACCATGAGTCTCTAAATTCTTCTTCCCTATAAGTCTGAAAGTCTGTCCAAAGAGTATTAGGAGATGATAGCTTGTGTCTGTGTGCTTTACTTGCACAAAAAAGCACAAAAAAGCACAGAGACACAAAACTATCCAAGTATGCTCTGTGGTTGCAGCATAGTCTGATCTTTCTCTTTCTCTTTCCTTTCCACCCTCCACCGTCTCTCTTTCTCTTTCCTTTCCACCCTCCTCCGCTGTCTCTCTTTCTCTTTACTCTCCACCCTCCTCCGCCATTCCCTTCCACCCTCTGCCGTCTCTCTTTTCTTTCCTCTCCACCCTCCTCCGTCGTCGCTCTTTCTGTTCCCTCTTCACCCTCCTCCGCCGTCGCTCTCTTCCCTTTTTTCTCTCTGCCGTCGCCGTTTTTTGGATGTTGAAAAGTTTTTTTTTTTTTTTTAAATGGTTAGGTGGTGATGGATGGACCAGTCGGTGTGTGACGGTGTTTATCGCTGGTATTGGATGATGTTTTGGTGACAGTGGGTGTGTGATGAATGGTGATGATGGTGATGAGAGTGGCTGGTGTGTAACGGTGTGCGAATGGTGCCTGAGTGGTGTGTTTATTAGTGTTTTTTGTTGGTGGTATTTATTTTTTGAATGTGGCAGGGGATTGTGTTTTTGGTAATGAAACCCGGATCTTCAAGTTGAATTTCTGGGTTTCAATTTTTTTCTTTTTTTTTTTAATTTATTGAAGAGTTTTTTTTTTTTTTTTTTTTTTTTTTAATTTTTGTTTTGGCTAATATTTTCAAAAGAGGGGATAAACTGATGTTATTTTTGTTTTCAGGGGACTATTTGGATTTTTCCCTTTTATAAATGTGGAGTTTCTTAAAACCACTAATACAGAGTGAAGATATTCTCGAGGTTCTATTTCCAAATTCAATCCTATATTACCTGCTTCATATGTACATAATATACTTGAACAATTATTTTATTTTTTGGTTTTCACAAATTTTAAAATCATTGAAGTGCACTATAATCGATATGCATTTTAGACGTTTGTTAAGTCTCAATGATGTTTAACAATTCTTGTTTACATGCATAATTTCAGGGCTGTGATGGATCGCTTTTTATGGACAACAGTGATACAAGAGTTAGCGAGAAAGATGCACTTCCTAATACCAATTCAGTGAGAGGATTTGATGTCGTTGATAGAATGAGGAGAAGAATTCATGTCAGGTAACTGTGGGATAAGAGCAATAGTTATTTGTTTTGGTGCTACAAAATTTGATTACGTAGACCTGTAAATATCCAATGGAAAGTGAGAAGAATACTGAACAAGAAAGGATATGTCGAAAACAAATCATAAGTCCTCAAAAAAAACAAACATAATATAATAAATTGAGGACAATAATAAGGAGAGTGAAAGGTTAGGTTGTGTCACAAGATATTTCACTAATTAATCGTAAGATAAACTCTTTCCATCTTCTCAACCATGAGTCTCTAAATTCTTCTTCCCTATAAGTCTGAAAGTCTGTCCAAAGAGTATTAGGAGATGATAGCTTGTGTCTGTGTGCTTTACTTGCACAAAAAAGCACAAAGACACAAAACTATCCAAGTATGCTCTGTGGTTGCAGCATAGTCTGATCTTCCATATCATAAAGGATTGTGATTTACAGTAATTGGTATATCAGCTGGAAACCCGACCTTGCGGGCTACTGGTCCAAAGAAGGTTGAAATAATACCTTGTAGGTCTGGTGTAACAACGCACCGTACCATCACCACAAAAAAAATTTGTTATGGTGTGCAAGACAATTCTGTGCCCAAGTTGAAATATTGAAATTAAAAATCCAGTTCTTTAAAAGATGTCCTAAAGTAAATTTTTTTTGTATAATCCAAACTCAAAATATATGGTTGTTTGATTCACAAAATTTAAATTCGAAATATGAAAAATGTTTATCGTCAACTCAAAAAAACGAAAAATACATCTTGAGATTGAGGCAGAACAACACCTAATATTTTTAGTTTTTGTTTTAATATTTATTTCAAATGTTTTTCTATATGTTATTTTATTTTAAAGTTTTTTTTTCATTGATTTTATAAATTTTTAAAGGGCATGATAGTGATTGCATGTATTTTCTAATTGGAAATTTGACTTTCTAATTTACAGTTGCAATAGAGGTTAATAGAAAAAGAGTTTTTAGCTAATTGTTAGAAAGTAGGGTTTCATTGTCATTAATTTGAGAAAATGTCAAGTAATCCTATCCATCAACTATATCTATTAGATTGGTTATGAAATTGTGTGCTTTACCTACACAAAAATATCCAAGTATGCTCTGTGGTTGCAGTATAGTCTGATCTTCCATATCATAAAGGATTGTGATTTTTAGTGATTGGTATATCAGCTGGAAACCCGACCTTGCGGGCTACTGGTCCAAAGAATGTTGAAATAGTACCTTGTAGGTCTGCTGTATCAACGCATCGTACCATCAGCACAAAAAAAATTGTTATGGTGTGCAAGACAATCTTGTGCTCAAGATGAAATATTGAAATTAAAAATCCAGTTCTTTAAAAAATGTCCTAAAGTAAATTTTTTTTGTATAATCCAAACTCAAAATATATGGTTGTTTGATTCACAAAATTTAAATTCGAAATATGAAAAACGTTTATCGGCAACTCAAAAAACGAAAAATACATCTTGAGATTGAGGCAGAACAGCACCTAATATTTTTGATATTTTGTTTAACATTTATTTCAAATGTTTTTCTATATGTTATTTTATTATAAAGTTTTTTTGATGATTTTATAATTTTTTAGAGGGCATGATAGTGATTGCATTTATTTTTTACCTGGAAATTTGACTTTTTAATTTGCAGCTGCAATAGAGGTTAATTAGAAAAGGGTTTTTAGCTAATTGTTAGAAAGTAGGGTTTCATTGTCGTTAATTTCAGAAAAGGTCAAGTAATTCTATCCATCAATTACATCAATCAGATTATTTTTAAAATTGGTTATTAAAGTCAAATCTAATTATTGTAATTATAAGATTATCCAACTAATAAAAGGATCAAATCCTTTTAGAAATATTGGGTATTCAATAACATTCTTATTATTTTATACAACACTTACTAATTCAAAATTACGAGTTTCAAAGCCTATATAAGTTTTAAGAGAAAAACTTCAACACGTTTGGAACCATGTATATATTTAAATTCTGAAAATGAATGATTGTAATTATGTTTTTAAAATAAAGCTTTCAAAACTTCCTAATTTGGGAATTATATATATATGTAAAATCTCTTGTATACTTTCAACAATAAGGTTTAAAATAATAAAGCTACCGTCATTTATTGAAGAAAAACGGGTTATATAAGTTAACTAGCAATCCGATAAGTATAGATCAAACATAAATCATTAAAATAAATATAGTCACATGTTATGTACATGGTTGCCTGTTGGGTCAACGGTTGCTTAGGTGTGCAAGGTTGACGTAAGTTAGAAGAAATAAACTATGATAATATCCGATGGAAAGTGAGAAGAATACTGAACAAGAAAGGATATGTCGAAAACAAATCATAATTCCTCAAAAAAAAACAAACATAATATAATAAATTGAGGACAATAATAAGGAGAGTGAAAGGTTAGGTTGTGTCACAAGATATTTCACTAATTAATCGTAAGATAAACTCTTTCCATCTTCTCAACCATGAGTCTCTAAATTCTTCTTCCCTATAAGTCTGAAAGTCTGTCCAAAGAGTATTAGGAGATGATAGCTTGTGTCTGTGTGCTTTACTTGCACAAAAAAGCACAGAGACACAAAACTATCCAAGTATGCTCTGTGGTTGCAGCATAGTCTGATCTTTCTCTTTCTCTTTCCTTTCCACCCTCCACCGTCTCTCTTTCTCTTTCCTTTCCACCCTCCTCCGCTGTCTCTCTTTCTCTTTACTCTCCACCCTCCTCCGCCATCCCCTTCCACCCTCCGCCGTCTCTCTTTTCTTTCCTCTCCACCCTCCTCCGTCGTCGCTCTTTCTGTTCCCTCTCCACCCTCCTCCGCCGTCGCTCTCTTCCCTTTTCTCTCTCTGCCGTCGCCGTTTTTTGGATGTTGAAAAGTTTTTTTTTTTTTTTTTAAATGGTTATGTGGTGATGGATGGACCAGTCGGTGTGTGATGGTGTTTATCGCTGGTATTGGATGATGTTTTGGTGACAGTGGGTGTGTGATGAATGGTGATTATGGTGATGAGAGTGGCTGGTGTGTGACGGTGTGCGAATGGTGCCTGAGTGGTGTGTTTATTAGTGTTTTTTGTTGGTGGTATTTATTTTTTGAATGTGGCAGGGGATTGTGTTTTTGGTAATGAAACCCGGATCTTCAAGTTGAATTTCTGGATTTCAATTTTTTTCTTTTTTTCTTTTTAATTTATTGAAGAGTTTTTTTTTTTTTAATTTTTGTTTTGGCTAATATTTTCAAAAGAGGGGATAAACTGATGTTATTTTTGTTTTCAGGGGACTATTTGGATTTTTCCCTTTTATAAATGTGGAGTTTCTTAAAACCACTAATACAGAGTGAAGATATTCTCGAGGTTCTATTTCCAAATTCAATCCTATATTACCTGCTTCATATGTACATAATATACTTGAACAATTATTTTATTTTTTGGTTTTTCACAAATTTTAAAATCATTGAAGTGCACTATAATCGATATGCATTTTAGACGTTTGTTAAGTCTCAATGATGTTTAACAATTCTTGTTTACATGCATAATTTCAGGGCTGTGATGGATCGCTTTTTCTGGACAACAGTGATACAAGAGTTAGCGAGAAAGATGCACTTCCTAATACCAATTCAGCGAGAGGATTTGATGTCGTTGATAGAATGAGGAGAAGAATTCATGTTAGGTAACTGTGGGATTAGAGCAATAGTTATTTGTTTTGGTGCTACAAAATTTGATTACGTAGACCTGTAAATATCCAATGGAAAGTGAGAAGAATACTGAACAAGAAAGGATATGTCGAAAACAAATCATAAGTCCTCAAAAAAAACAAACATAAAATAATAAATTGAGGACAATAATAAGGAGAGTGAAAGGTTAGGTTGTGTCACAAGACATTTCACTAATTAATCGTAAGATAAACTCTTTCCATCTTCTCAACCATGAGTCTCTAAATTCTTCTTCCCTATAAGTCTGAAAGTCTGTCCAAAGAGTATTAGGAGATGATAGCTTGTGTCTGTGTGCTTTACTTGCACAAAAAAGCACAGAGACACAAAACTATCCAAGTATGCTCTGTGGTTGCAGCATAGTCTGATCTTCCATATCATAAAGGATTGTGATTTACAGTAATTGGTATATCAGCTGGAAACCCGACCTTGCGGGCTACTGGTCCAAAGAAGGTTGAAATAATACCTTGTAGGTCTGGTGTAACAACGCACCGTACCATCACTACAAAAAAAATTTGTTATGGTGTGCAAGACAATTCTGTGCCCAAGTTGAAATATTGAAATTAAAAATCCAGTTCTTTAAAAGATGTCCTAAAGTAAATTTTTTTTGTATAATCCAAACTCAAAATATATGGTTGTTTGATTCACAAAATTTAAATTCGAAATATGAAAAACGTTTATCGGCAACTCAAAAAACGAAAAATACATCTTGAGATTGAGGCAGAACAGCACCTAATATTTTTGATATTTTGTTTAACATTTATTTCAAATGTTTTTCTATATGTTATTTTATTATAAAGTTTTTTTGATGATTTTATAATTTTTTAGAGGGCATGATAGTGATTGCATGTATTTTTTACCTGGAAATTTGACTTTTTAATTTGCAGCTGCAATAGAGGTTAATTAGAAAAGGGTTTTTAGCTAATTGTTAGAAAGTAGGGTTTCATTGTCGTTAATTTCAGAAAAGGTCAAGTAATTCTATCCATCAATTACATCAATCAGATTATTTTTAAAATTGGTTATTAAAGTCAAATCTAATTATTGTAATTATAAGATTATCTAACTAATAAGAGGATCAAATCTTTTTAGAAATATTGGGTATTCAATAACATTCTTATTATTTTATACAGCACTTACTAATTCAAAATTACGAGTTTCAAAGCCTATATAAGTTTTAAGAGAAAAACTTCAACACGTTTGGAACCATGTATATATTTAAATTCTGAAAATGAATGATTGTAATTATGTTTTTAAAACAAAGCTTTCAAAACTTCCTAATTTGGGAATTATATATATATATGTAAAATCTCTTGTATACTTTCAACAATAAGGTTTAAAATAATAAAGCTACCGTCATTTATTGAAGAAAAATGGGTTATATAAGTTAACTAGCCATCGGATAAGCATAGATCAAACATAAATCATTAAAATAAATATAGTCACATGTTATGTACATGGTTGCCTGTTGGGTCAACGGTTGCTTAGGTGTGCAAGGTTGACGTAAGTTAGAAGAAATAAACTATGATAATATCCGATGGAAAGTGAGAAGAATACTGAACAAGAAAGGATATGTCGAAAACAAATCATAATTCCTCAAAAAAAAAAACAAACATAATATAATAAATTGAGGACAATAATAAGGAGAGTGAAAGGTTAGGTTGTGTCACAAGATATTTCACTAATTAATCGTAAGATAAACTCTTTCCATCTTCTCAACCATGAGTCTCTAAATTCTTCTTCCCTATAAGTCTGAAAGTCTGTCCAAAGAGTATTAGGAGATGATAGCTTGTGTCTGTGTGCTTTACTTGCACAAAAAAGCACAGAGACACAAAACTATCCAAGTATGCTCTGTGGTTGCAGCATAGTCTGATCTTTCTCTTTCTCTTTCCTTTCCACCCTCCACCGTCTCTCTTTCTCTTTCCTTTCCACCCTCCTCCGCTGTCTCTCTTTCTCTTTACTCTCCACCCTCCTCCGCCATCCCCTTCCACCCTCCGCCGTCTCTCTTTTCTTTCCTCTCCACCCTCCTCCGTCGTCGCTCTTTCTGTTCCCTCTCCACCCTCCTCCGCTGTCGCTCTCTTCCCTTTTCTCTCTCTGCCGTCGCCGTTTTTTTGGATGTTGAAAAGTTTTTTTTTTTTTTTTAAATGGTTAGGTGGTGATGGATGGACCAGTCGGTGTGTGATGGTGTTTATCGCTGGTATTGGATGATGTTTTGGTGACAGTGGGTGTGTGATGAATGGTGATTATGGTGATGAGAGTGGCTGGTGTGTGACGGTGTGCGAATGGTGCCTGAGTGGTGTGTTTATTAGTGTTTTTTGTTGGTGGTATTTATTTTTTGAATGTGGCAGGGGATTGTGTTTTTGGTAATGAAACCCGGATCTTCAAGTTGAATTTCTGGGTTTCAATTTTTTTCTTTTTTTTTTTTTAATTTATTGAAGAGTTTTTTTTTTTTTTTTTTTTTTTTTTTTTTTTTTTTTTAATTTTTGTTTTGGCTAATATTTTCAAAAGAGGGGATAAACTGATGTTATTTTTGTTTTCAGGGGACTATTTGGATTTTTCCCTTTTATAAATGTGGAGTTTCTTAAAACCACTAATACAGAGTGAAGATATTCTCGAGGTTCTATTTCCAAATTCAATCCTATATTACCTGCTTCATATGTACATAATATACTTGAACAATTATTTTATTTTTTGGTTTTTCACAAATTTTAAAATCATTGAAGTGCACTATAATCGATATGCATTTTAGACGTTTGTTAAGTCTCAATGATGTTTAACAATTCTTGTTTACATGCATAATTTCAGGGCTGTGATGGATCGCTTTTTCTGGACAACAGTGATACAAGAGTTAGCGAGAAAGATGCACTTCCTAATACCAATTCAGCGAGAGGATTTGATGTCGTTGATAGAATGAGGAGAAGAATTCATGTTAGGTAACTGTGGGATAAGAGCAATAGTTATTTGTTTTGGTGCTACAAAATTTGATTACGTAGACCTGTAAATATCCAATGGAAAGTGAGAAGAATACTGAACAAGAAAGGATATGTCGAAAACAAATCATAAGTCCTCAAAAAAAACAAACATAATATAATAAATTGAGGACAATAATAAGGAGAGTGAAAGGTTAGGTTGTGTCACAAGACATTTCACTAATTAATCGTAAGATAAACTCTTTCCATCTTCTCAACCATGAGTCTCTAAATTCTTCTTCCCTATAAGTCTGAAAGTCTGTCCAAAGAGTATTAGGAGATGATAGCTTGTGTCTGTGTGCTTTACTTGCACAAAAAAGCACAGAGACACAAAACTATCCAAGTATGCTCTGTGGTTGCAGCATAGTCTGATCTTCCATATCATAAAGGATTGTGATTTTTAGTGATTGGTATATCAGCTGGAAACCCGACCTTGCGGGCTACTGGTCCAAAGAATGTTGAAATAATACCTTGTAGGTCTGGTGTAACAACGCACCGTACCATCACCACAAAAAAAAATTTGTTATGGTGTGCAAGACAATTCTGTGCCCAAGTTGAAATATTGAAATTAAAAATCCAGTTCTTTAGAAGATGTCCTAAAGTAAATTTTTTGGAATAATCCAAACTCAAAATATATGGTTGTTTGATTCACAAAATTTAATTCATAATATGAAAAACGGTTTTCGTCAACTCGGAAAACAAAAATACATCTTGAGATTGAGGCAGAACAGCACCTAATATTTTTAATTTTTTGTTTTAATATTTATTTCAAATTTTTTTCTATATGTTATTTATTTTAAAGTTTTTTTTTCATTGATTTTATAAATTTTTAAAGGGCATGATAGTGATTGCATGTATTTTCTAATTGGAAATTTGACTTTCTAATTTACAGTTGCAAGAGAGGTTAATAGAAAAAGAGTTTTTAGCTAATTGTTAGAAAGTAGGGTTTCATTGTCATTACTTTGAGAAAATGTCAAGTAATCCTATCCATCAACTATATCTATTAGATTGGTTATGAAATTGTGTGCTTTACCTACACAAAATATCCAAGTATGCTCTGTGGTTGCAGTATAGTCTGATCTTCCATATCAGAAAGGATTGTGATTTTTAGTGATTGGTATATCAGCTGGAAACCCGACCTTGCGGGCTACTGGTCCAAAGAAGGTTGAAATAGTACCTTGTAGGTCTGGTGTAACAATGCATCGTACCATCAGCACAAAAAAAATTGTTATGGTGTGCAAGACAATCTTGTGCTCAAGATGAAATATTGAAATTAAAAATCCAGTTCTTTAAAAAATGTCCTAAAGTAAATTTTTTTTGTATAATCCAAACTCAAAATATATGGTTGTTTGATTCACAAAATTTAAATTCGAAATATGAAAAACGTTTATCGGCAACTCAAAAAACGAAAAATACATCTTGAGATTGAGGCAGAACAGCACCTAATATTTTTGATATTTTGTTTAACATTTATTTCAAATGTTTTTCTATATGTTATTTTATTATAAAGTTTTTTTGATGATTTTATAATTTTTTAGAGGGCATGATAGTGATTGCATGTATTTTTTACCTGGAAATTTGACTTTTTAATTTGCAGTTGCAATAGAGGTTAATTAGAAAAGGGTTTTTAGCTAATTGTTAGAAAGTAGGGTTTCATTGTCGTTAATTTCAGAAAAGGTCAAGTAATTCTATCCATCAATTACATCAATCAGATTATTTTTAAAATTGGTTATTAAAGTCAAATCTAATTATTGTAATTATAAGATTATCCAACTAATAAAAGGATCAAATCCTTTTAGAAATATTGGGTATTCAATAACATTCTTATTATTTTATACAACACTTACTAATTCAAAATTACGAGTTTCAAAGCCTATATAAGTTTTAAGAGAAAAACTTCAACACGTTTGGAACCATGTATATATTTAAATTCTGAAAATGAATGATTGTAATTATGTTTTTAAAATAAAGCTTTCAAAACTTCCTAATTTGGGAATTATATATATATGTAAAATCTCTTGTATACTTTCAACAATAAGGTTTAAAATAATAAAGCTACCGTCATTTATTGAAGAAAAACGGGTTATATAAGTTAACTAGCCATCAGATAAGTATAGATCAAACATAAATCATTAAAATATATATAGTCACATGTTATGTACATGGTCGCCTGTTGGGTCAACGGTTGCTTAGGTGTGCAAGGTTGACGTAAGTTAGAAGAAATAAACTATGATAATATTTTTAATTTAGCAATGTATGTAAAATATTGAAGATAGACAAAACAGTACACCCTGTTTGGAATGCATTGTCTTTCTTTTTTTGGTTTTCTTTTTTATTTGAAGCAGAACTTCATTGTCTTTATATATTCTAAATTATGGAAGTCTTATTGATTCGATGAGGTAACATAGAAAAAGACATTATGTAATGTAGTTATTTTATTATTCTGAGCAAAGAAAAAGAAGTTAAACATACTACCATTTGTTTTTTCTGAGAGAAGATATGTGCATTTAGTTGATGTGACATCAATATCTCTACTATTCTTTTCCCCAAAATAACACTTCAAATCTAACAAATAACTTAAATATCTCATCCACTAGAAAAAAAAAAAAAAAAAAAAAACTTAAATATCTCATCTCCGAATCTCCTTCAAAAAGATCTTTTTTTCATTAATTTCATCTTAGATTACATATTTTGTCCTCACAATTACTTTAAAAATATTACTAAATTTTTTAAATTTTTTATTTAAATCTATACTCAAATTATATTCAAATGATGTAGCATATAAATTATCAATACCTTTTAAAATAATTACTATGATATACCAAATATCTTAAACATCTTTTAAAATACATATATGCCCTCATACATTCATTTATTGGGCCTATCGGCTTCTGTTAAATATCCAAAAAGAAATCCAAAGATTTTGTCAAATATCTAGTCTCATAAACTGTCAAAATCTGAAAGTACCCAAAACTACAAAAGATCCACAAACAATAAATTTCAAAACCGGGAATGGGAAAACTAGGAGATGCCAAGGTAGTGGAAATATAGATGAAGTAAACCATCTTCTCACACAGTATAACATTTGATTGAACATTTTATATGACTAATATTGTACTCTAAAACATATAAAAAATGTTTAGGGGTTAGTTGAGCCAACGACTGCATCATTCTGGTTTGTACCTTTTTCAACTTTCCAAACATACTTAAAGATTACATAAATGATAATAAGAAGTAATCCGAATAAGAAACCGAAAATGTTTAGAATATGTTTCAATGAACATTATCAAAATAAAACAGTAAAAAATTAAGCAATGATATGCATGTGTGATCAAATTTAAAAGTATTCGACGAAATTTATTATAAACTTACCAAAGGAAGAATGATAAAATGACAGGCATGAATTTAATGTTTTTTGTTTTGACAACGTATGGCTACACAAAAAGAAAAAAACAAGGTAAATTTATCATATGTTGTCAAAACAAAAAATATTAAGTTTATGTTTATCATTTTATCATTCTTCCTTTCATTGAATGCAATCACATGGTTCATTCATGATTATCTTCGAGATAACATCAAAACTACTACGGTAAGTTTATAATGAATTTCGTCGAATACTTTTTCTTTTGATCATGCATGCACATCATTGCTAATTCTTTGTTATTTTATTTATACTCGTTGAATGAGGGATTGCATGATAAGAAACAAGAAAACAACTTGCAAAAAAAATCAATTGTGTAACTCCACAATTAACCAAAAAAGAAGAAAAATCCAACCAAGCCAACATTGTGCTTAAAAGATTACCAACACTAAAATCACAACAATTGCAACTAATCCAGACTTAAAATCAGAAAACTTTGGCCTACCAGCTTCTATCAAATACCCAAAAAGAAATATAAAAATTTTATCAAATATCTAGCCTCATAAATTGTCAAAAACTGAAACTACCCAAAACTACAACAGATCTACAAACAATAAATTTCAAAATTTGGAATGGGAAAACTAGCAGATGCCTAAGAAGCGGAAATATAAATGAAGTAAACTATATTCTCACATAGTATAACGTTTGATTGAACATTTTATATGACTAATATTGTACTCTAAAACATATAAAAAAAATGTCTTAAGGGTTAGTTGAGCCAGCAACTGCAACATTCTGGTTTGTACCTTTGTCAACCTTCCAACCATACTTAAAGATTACATGAAGGATCATCAAAAGTAATTCGAAGAAGAAACTGAGAATGTTTGGAATCTGTTTCAATGAACATTATCAAAATAAAAGAACAAAGAATTAGCAATGATGTGCATGTATGATCAAATTTAAAAGTATTCGACGAAATTCATTATAAACTCATTGAAGTAGTTTTGATGTTATCGCAAAGATATTCATGAATGAACCATGTGATTGCATTTAATGAAATGAAGAATTATGAAATGACAGTTATGAATTTAAAATTTTTTGTTTTGACAACGTATAGCTACACAAAAAAAAAAAAAAAAAACCAAGGAAAATTTAGTTAATTAAATACAAAACATCAGCACTAAAGAAAGATAATTTATTCATTTTTGTCAAGTTATAAATTTTACTATGATAGACAAAGGTGTTACCAAGTCGGTCACAAAGAAACCAGTGTAAAAGAAGCCGATGACTATGACTTTTGCGATGTCTTTCACCACAAGGTGGGTGATAAGAATGATGGAAATCTTTTGCAATGTTCATGATAGCAAGTATTCTAAGAGTCATCTTCTATAACTAAATCTTCTACAACCAAATTTTTTCAAAAAAAGTTGGTGGATAATTAAATTAATGATGTTTTAATTATTAATTTAATTAAATAAATGTTAAATTGGAAGATACATTACCCTTTTTGGTGATGATGCGTGGACCAGGAATAGCACTATGTATATCATCTCTATAATGGATCCGAGTGAATTAACGAATATCGGAAATCCATACTCTGATTGCAACCATGAGTGGTACACCCATAACGTAGAAGTTTTATGTTGCAATCAGAGTATACCACTCATGATTGCAATAAGAGTATAAATTTTCGATATTCATTAATTCACTCGGATCCATTATAGAGATGATATACATAGTGCTATTTCTGGTCTACGCATCACCACCAAAGAAGGTAATGTATCTTTCAATTTAAAATTTATTTAATTAAATTAATTATTAAAACATCATTAATTTAAATATCCACCAACTTTTTTTAAAAAAATTTGGTTGTAGAAGATTTAGTTACAGAAGATGACTCTTAGAATACTTGCTATCATGAACATTGCAGAAGATTTCCATCATTCTTATCACCCACCTTGTGGTGAAAGGCATCGTGAAAGTCATAGTCATTGGCTTCTTTTACACTGGTTTCTTTGTGACCGACTCGGTAACATCTTTGTCTATCATAGTAAGTATTTATAACTTGACAAAAATGAATAAATTATCTTTCTTTACTGTTGATGTTTTGTATTTAATTAACTAAATTTTCCTTGGTTTTTTTTTTTTTTTTGTGTAGCTATACGTTGTCAAAACAAAAAATTTTAAGTTCATACATGTCATTTCATCATTCTTCCTTTCATTAATTGCAATCATATGGTTCGTTCATGAATATCTTTGCGATAACATCAAAACTACTTCAATGAGTTTATAATGAATTTCGTCGAATACTTTTAAATTTGATCATACATGCACATCATTGCTAATTCTTTGTTGTTTTATTTAGATAATGTTCATTGAAACAGATTCCAAACATTCTCAGTTTCTTCTTCGGATTACTTCTGATGATCATTTATGTAATCTTTAAGTATGATTGGAAGGTTGAAGAAGGTACAAAACAGAATGATGTAGTCGCTGGCTCAACTAACCCTTTATATGTTTTAGAGTACAATATTAGTCATATAAAATGTTCAGTCAAACATTATACTATGTGAGAAGATGGTTTACTTCATTTATATTTTCACTTCTTAGGCATCTGCTAGTTTTCCCATTCCAGGTTTTGAAATTTATTATTTGTGGATCTGTTGTAGTTTTGGGTAGTTTCAGTTTTTTATAGTTTATGAGGTTAGATATTTGATAAAATCTTTGGATTTCTTTTTGGATATTTGACAGAAGTTGGTAGGCCAAAGTTTCTGTTTTTAAGCCTGGATTAGTTGCAGTTTTTGTGGTTTCAGTGTTGATAATCTTTTAAGCACATTTCTAGATTGGTTGTATTTTTTTTTTTTTTTTGGTTAATTGTGGAGTTATACAATTGATTTTTTTTGCAAGTTGTTTTTCTGTTTCTTATCATGTAATCCCTCCTTCAACGAGTAAGAATTGATCTTAGATTACTCACGGTTTTTGAAAAGTTAGGAAGGAAAAAAGCTATTTTCAAACGAGTTTTAATAACCTGATATTTTTCAAAACCTCAATTAATAAAAGGAAATTTTCCTTTGTTTTTATTCAAAATACTTCCTGATTTTTAAATAAATACCCAAAATGCCCCTTGAAGACCTATGAAAAGACGACAATACCCTTGACGATAACAGATCCCGTTGGATGGATGATATTGATCGTTTGACTCTAGAGACAAAAGTAGAAATGTGAAGAAAATAAAAAATATATATATTAATTAACATATAAAAAATCAAAAAGAAATAAATAATATTAAATATGAAAAATAATGATATTATTATTTAAAGATCCATTTTTCCTATCACTCAGCTTTTTCTCTCTCTATCCTCATCGATCTCTCTCTCTCTCTAACCTCACCGTTCTTGCACTGTCACTCTCTCTCTCTCTCTCTCTCTCTCTCTCTCTCTCTCTTTAACCTCATTAGTTTCTTTTTCTACTCTGTCACTTGTTGTCGTCGTCGTCTTTGCCAAACATCCACCACCATTCCCTCTCGCGTTTACTCCTCTTCATCTCTATCTCTCTCTTATGTCATTGTCGCCTCCTCTCATCTTATCTTTCTTTTCATCATCTGGGTTCAAATCCAAATAAGGGTTCATTTGGGTGAAACCCAATTGAGGGTTCATCTAGGTTCGAACCTAGATGAACCCTCAATTGGGTTCGAACTTCGATGAACCCGAACATTGTTAAACTTTTAATCGGATTCAAATCTAGATGAACCCAGAAGGTTTGATGCTTGATGATGTTTGATCATTTTTTATATTTGATTTTTGATGATTTTTGGTTTTAGATGTTTTTTTGGGTTTCCAGGTGTGTTTGATGATGTTTGATGATTTTTTTTTTTTCAATCTTTGTGGGTTTATTGATTTATTGTTGTTCAATATGAGTTTATTGATTCATTGTTCATCTTTGATTTATTGAATTTGATGGTTGTTGGTATATCTATCTGTGATGGTTGTGGGTTGTTTATTACTAGTGGTGGGTCTGAAGGTTGATGTAATGGCTAGTGGAGGTCAAATCTGGATCTCTACCGTCCATCCAATTTGGATGGATGGTGGAGATCCAATCTGGATCTCCACTTTTTTAATTTTTTATTTTTTAAATAAAAATTTAAGGGTTAAAAATGTCTTTTTACTTGTTCTCCAATTTTTTTGTTAATTTTTGTAACAGATAGAGGATTTTAGAAAAAAAACGAAACAATATTAGGAAAAATGAATAATCTACCAAAAGTCAGATATTTTTTTACGATTTTCCCTAAATTAAAATTATTATCATATTTTATTTTCCCTATATTAAGTGCTGTACCTTGCCTGATATAACGTATTATAAATCCGTATTAATTTTAGGCTTATCATGGCAACTGGACGTCATGAGCTGCCTGCATATTGTGCATCAAAATATTTCTATAAATCATATTTAGCGGAGCATTCCTAACTACAGTTGATTAATTTATTTTGATACCTTACTTATAGTTTAAATACATTTATTATTTTTTTTTTTTGTAAGCATTGCATTAATGTAGGAATGAGATGAATTACTTATGCTCCTCAATGTAAAATTCAATTATATTATGGATTTTAGGCTTTTTAATTTTTCAATTGGAATGTAATTATCCACACATGTAGGCTAACACTATTATTGTCCCTGTTTGGCTAGCTGGATCAGTTGGTCATAAGTTAATATAAGGTTTAACTTTCCAAACTAATTAGTGAATGTAATTGATACAAATAATCACAAAGTTTTCATTAATTTCTTCCTTCCAATAGTATGATCTTGTATTATTTTTTTACTTTTTTGAAAGCTTGTATGATCTTGTTATTTTCATGTATATGTGGCGACTTTAAATACGTATTCAAAATTAGTTGAACTAATACTTGGTGCAAATACTTTCAAAAGAAACTATATATCAGCTAGCAACCAATTGTACTACATGTATCTCGCACATGAAAACGTAGCATCTATAATAAATTATATAGTAACAAGAAGCCGGAAAATTATAAAAGATGAACCATGCATTAAACTTTTCAAAACATAATAAGTGTTGTAAAGTCTTTCCATTAAAGTTACGAGCAACCCACAACTTTACAGACATGTCTATTTTTATGAAGACTTTGCACTTTATGTTGAATAGATTATGGACCTCTATAGTTGTGACAGTTCTCTTTATAGCCTCAGAGAATGGTATCTCATCGATTAAAAAAGATCGGAGTACTCCGGTTCAGATTATTATACAACTATAATTTAAGCTTCGAAGTACTAATACACGGGACTATTGGTGTTCATGTGAATCATGTCAGGGTTTGCAAGTGATTTTCATTAAGTCCATTGTAATTGTATAAAATATTAATTAATTAAGACTCAGATGAAATCTTTCCTGATAGTCTTTTTTTAACATTATCATAGTTTATTTACCAATGACTTTGTCACTGGCTCCAAGAAACACAATAATTGTAACCTTACATTGTAGATCATAAATAATTAATTTTAATGCGATCGATTAAGAAGTATAAAATAATATTTTAAGCTAATGATGTTGTCATATGATAATTAACCTTTAATCCCATGTGACCGAAGCTTATAGTCTGTCAGCAATTAAAAGACAATATTAAACAACAAACATATGCCGGCCATTGTTTTAAGTTATTCTGTGCTGACTTAATTGTGTAGTCTTTCTGTATGTATTTAGTTTTTCTTTATTCCTTTTTGGAAAAGGGTTTCCGATCCAACCGTCTAAAAAGGTATCATGCTAATAAAAATCTCCAAACTGTTTTATTATTGTTTATGTGTCTCAAAATTCATACAACTAAAATGATTATATATAAACACTCGTTTACCACCTCCATACCTTTCTCAAACCAACCCGACACAAAAGAGTTACTCTTCCTCTCTTTTACTGTTGATATTGGGGGGAAATCCAGTGTCAACAAGTATATATTTCTTTTAACCATTTTATTAATGGAACTTGTACAGTTAGAAATGCATATATCTTATATGCCTACGGCACAACCAATTACTAAAGCTAATCAAGCAATGCTAAGGGCCTGTATTAATTTGCTAATTTTAAAGAGTTATATTTAATTATTCTTTTTCAAAGATCTTAAACCGTATCGATCAGGGCCACCTTTGTATTGGTCATGTGATATGTATATATATATATAGACACACAGTTGTGCATATTTAGGTATTTATGTTTGATTAACCACAAGTTGTTTGTTTTTCACAAAACTAAATTTAATAATCATCGAAGATCGATTCCAAAGTCGGCCAACAAAGGAAATACATTTTTATAATTTAAAACTATCTTTAAATTTATATTATTGCCACCCATAAAATTTGTTTGTAGACTACTCAATTGGTTAATTTAAATTCATTATTAAAATGTACAAGTAGAGTATTACTTTAAACACTCAAGTAAATATAAAAGATAATCCTAATAAAAACATTCATTATTCGCAAATAATATTTTCTCTCTTTGCTTTTTCTTTCTTGCATCAAATCTATGGTTACTAAAAATTAATCACAAATTGGGTGGAGAAAGCATTGAGAAACAGAACTGTGTTAGCCCAACTAAAGACTTTTTAGACACTCCAGCAGACATATAACAAAACTTTTAAACTAGTATAATGAACACTAGTTAGCATAAATGTTAAGGTCTACAAAAGTTATCAATTTCAAATCACAATCAGTCAATGGTAAGTACGTAAAGGCTTTTTTTTTTCCCTCATAAACGAATAAGAGTTGCACAAGACAATACTAAAACTTTTTTCCTTTTTTTTAATCTTGATGCTAAATTAATAAAATTTATATAAAAAAAAAAAAAAAAGAAAAGAACAAAACTTCGTTACGGAAGGCATAAACAGCCTTATGCATCAATAAAATTCTATTACAAAGAATTCATAGATTAAAAGTGAACATGCATTAATGACAAAAAAATGTTGAATAAAATTAGTTCATGTTCATGAATTAATTTATTTTCTCAAGGAAAAAAAAAATCATGATCATGAACATTTTGTACGGAATACAATATTGCAAAGTCAATGCACTTTATCTTTCTTCAACTTTACAACGAATCAAATACATGAAATTTCTTCTTACAAAATAAACTAATGTAAATCCAGATCATCTTTGACCGTCCCATGACACCTTCAAGCCTGAAAAGGGGAAAAAAGAATCTAGCGATAATGATGCCAATACACAAAGGACTAGCTGTGTCAAGAGCTGTGCCACATTAGCTTGTGCCACCAGATCTCACATTTTTGACATTAGCAGGTTGCGAAAATTTAAACGCATTCTGAGTTGCAAATCCCGAAGACCGTGTGCGAAGCAGACATGAAATCTTCAAATACCATCACACTTTCAAGCTTTTGAAAGAAAAATTAATTAGAAGAAATAAGTGAATCAAATCATGATGGTGACACTAATTTACAAAGAAGTAGCAGTTTCATTACTACATGAACTTAAAAGTTGTTCTAAATAATCAGCTCCTAAATCTTCAAACACTAACACATTGTCCGAACTGATCATCATCTGATTATCTTCCTGCATACTTTTCTCACTTTTTCTTCGTGATTTCTTTCTCATGGAGTGTCTACTCTTGAGTGCCAAAGCCGGTGAGCAACCATATTCCTTACAAGGTACTTGATTTTTTGTAGAGATTCCTTCACCATATCCACTGGAAAATTGAGTGCAGCCAATGAACCACGCATTGAAAATGCTGCTTGATCATAAGCTAGAGCAGCCTCTTCTTCAGTGTTGAATGTTCCCAGCCAAACCCGGACACCATTTCTTGTTGAATCTCTGATCTCTGCAGCGTATTTTCCCCACGGCCTCTTTCTAACACCTATGTAAGGTTTCTCCTTCTTCGGTTCTTCTACATTTGAGTTCACCACCTCCTCTTCCTTACCAATACCCCCACCTACAGAATTTGATTGATCTGATGATTTTTTAGTTGCTTCTCCAAAAACATCCAACAACAGCATTTCTTCAGAATCATTAATATTGAAAGGAAGAGACCTATTATGATCCCAAAGAAACTCATCCCAAGATGAAGATTCCGAAGAACCAAAAGATGATTCGGGTGAGAATTCTGGCATTTGGTATGGAAAAATAGAAGAATCCATCAGGAATGAAACAACAACAATCAATATTGATATTTCTTTTGGTAAGCAAAGGCAACAATGTTGGTCTTACCAGATTTGGTTATGTAGGACTTTAACTTACATTTTCAATGAAAAGAGAGAATATTGAACGAGAAAATATCGAAAAAAAAAATCATAAAATAATGATCAAGGACAACCTTAAAATAGAGTGAAAGGTAAGGTTATTAGGTGAAGGACTATAAGAATGTCTAGGAATCTTTGCATCACATAAATTCTAAGAGAATAAGGTTATAGAAGATAATGTAAAATATAGTTTCAAATTTTAAATATATAGAAGTCATAAAAATCTGAAGAACTGTGAAGTATAAATTCAGTATATATATATATATTAACGAATAAAGAATATATACACTCAAATGTAATTTCTCTAGTACAGATGGCAAGTAAACTTTATGGACCGAGAATTTGTATGGGTACAAGTTCATTATTATGCCCTATAAAATAATATCATATGGACACCCTGCTAGAGAAGCTCTCTATATAAGTAGATTTAAAAACTTTTCACGTGAAAGTCCCAACCTATCAGATAATTCACTTGGTTGGTTAGTGCAATGAAGATCTTCTCTTCAACTAATTAAGCTTCACCTAAAAAAGTTCTTATTATTTTGTCTTTTAAATTTACCATGAATAAGTAAAGAGTCTATTAAGATTGCAAGTATTAGATAACATACGACTATTTATGTTATTCAAATATCAACTCTATAAAAGTATTAAACAAGGGAGAGGTCTTATTTTGTTTTTCAAATTTACAATGAATAAGTTAAGAGTATATTAAGATTGCAAGTATTAGACACTTTATGATACTATATCAACTCTATAAAAGTATAAAACAAGGGAGAGATCTTTTTATAATAGTACTTACAAGTAAGCACCTCAGATAAATCAACCTTCAAGAATCTAAAACATATATATATATATATATATATATATATATATAGAGGTAAAAGGAAAGTCAGAATCACACCCCTACAAGGGGAAAATGATCCTTATCCTATGTTTTAGATAATGTATTTCACAAATTTCTGACACTGTATTTTAGACAATGTAAATCATGCTTAGCACTATTAGGTATTAATAAAAAAATACATCATTTTTTAGCATAAATGATTGGGTATTTATTCATTATCTAAAAGATGGGAGATGCAATTTCTATCAAACACATCTATTTGGTGCTAGCTTTCACATAAAGGAATGAACTTTATGATGCTGAGAACTATGCATTTGAATACGTTTTTAAAATGGTGTTTTTGAAAAATATTTTTAAAACGAAAAACATGTTTTAAAAATGATGTTTTCAAAAATGATAATGCGTTTGGTAGCAGTTTTGAAAATACATTTCAAAAACAAAAACTAATGAAAAGTTGTTTGATACCATTTTTAAAAATAGGTAAAAACTAAAAATATGTTTGGATGTAAATTATTTTTAAATATAATAATGTGACTGTTAGATGTGAGTGTTTTTATTTTTTTGAGTTTTACTATATAAAAGAAAATAATTTTTGAAAAAAAAAATCATTTTTTACTTTTACCTTAAATTTTATTGTACATTTTTTAAAACATATTTTTCATTTCCAAAAATATTTTTTTGAAAACGATTAATAAACATATTTTCGAACGTTTTTTATTTTTAAAAATGAAAAACAGTTTTCAAAAACAGTATCAAACACCACCTAAAATGCTTTGTTTTTAAGGCTTTAAATACTATATGTCAAAAAAAAAAAAAAAAAAAAGCTTTAAATACTAAAGAAATACTTTTTCGCAATCTACCTCAACCATAAATTTTTCTTTATATATAAATTTAAACTTTTGAATGATGGTTAATTGACATTTTTGTGAATAAAAATCCTGAACATTTTATTTGATTAAATTCGAATAGAAATTAAATTCATATAATCCGTCCTGTACTTATCAGGTTGAATTAAATTAGTCAAATGTCAAAATAGCATGAGGAGATGAACTTTGACTTGGGTGTTCATAGCAAATCTTCAACCTAGATTGGGGGTCATTATATAATTAAATAAGAATAAGATCATTTATCACCACTTGATAGCCTTGTCCTTACTACATATATGTTCTTCCGAATATGTAACTATCATCACTTTCATCTTCCGTGAAACTTACTAGGCAGCTAGTCTTCAATAAATCAATTGCATAATCCTCACCAATGCTCGTTAAATTATCTCACCCCACGTGAAAATTTAGCAAGTTCTTATATAATAAACAATTGTTCTGTCTGGTAGCCTGTCTTTTTGCCGTACCTTATTAATGAACAATATTTTTTGTTCTTATAATTTATAATGTTTACCTCATCCATTAATTAAGATTCTTATTCCTAATAATTTATTATTCTTGGAAGAGAATTTTTGTCCACCATACCAAATAATAATTTTTCATTTCTTTACAATATCCAAAGACTCATTGAATTCTTTATTTCTTGACAACAACTTGCTAATTTAAAATTATTTTAATTATTTTAATTCTTCCTTGCTGGCTGATCCGGCTTAAGTAAGCAACTGGACGTCAGCACAGCAGCCATCTATATGTGCATTGATTTATTAGCCATTGTATATTATTAACCATCGACGTTAGTATTTTTCATCTCAACTCGTATTCAAACTTACATCCAAAATTCCTGCTCTGTAATAAATGGATATATGTGAATGATAATTTAATTCACTTGTCACATGTATAAAATGACTCATTGGAGTTTAATTACCACATTATGAGTTGAATAATAAGTTGAAATGCAAAGTGAGATCTCTACCATTACTTAACAAATAATAAGTTGAAATGCAAAGTGAGATCTCTACCATTACTTAACAAATAATAAGTTGAAATTTAAAGTGATACCCTCTAACATTACTCAATAGCAATAAGAAAAATAATGAACTGTTCAGAATATTCCAAGGGAAATAGTAAAGTACATGTTAAATTGAAAAGAAAAAAAAAAAAAGTTTATAGCATTTGGAATCCGTCCTTGAGAATAATCATTAATTGATGAAATTTAAGCCTTGCATTTGCTGAGTTTCAAAATAATTCGTTATCGTTATGTTCAACCTAGGATCAAGGGGAAATCTTCCAATTAATATAACAAAGCCAATCAACCACTTTCCACCATGCAGGTGGTGATAATAGATTACAGTAGGAAAGCTGCCCAAAACTAATCTTCCAGTTAGTTACCATGTTATTGCCCTTGACTGCTTTTCTTATATAGATCACTAAACATATGATGTATGCAGATTTATAGAATGGAATGTTTACATATATATATATATATTTACACATAATATGATTTTATTGGATGAATATATGTTCATTCAATATGCTAAAGATTTTGGCTTAATAAAAAAATGATTTTTTATGTTTTTGGTTGTTAACAACTAATTACAAGTTTAAATAAAGTTAATATAATTAAGTGGGAAATTTTCATCCGTTGAAATAACAGTTCACAAACATTATAAAAGTGATTTTGTAATATAAAATCCAATTGCCACTAACATGGCCTTTATCAACTATTATTGATCTAAGCTCAGGGGGAGGGGGGACCATCTCTTCAAGATTTAGCCCTCTGAACATTGTCATAATGTCATCTCTGTAAAAATTTGACCATTTGAAACGTGTTTTTCCATTGAATTCTATGATACATAAATACATCCTCAATTTCCATTGAAGTACTGCATGTACTCAGATTCTGTTTGGAGATCATGGTGAAGTCCTCTTCCAGCAGTGTTACTAACGTAAAAACATGTTTGCGAAAAGGTAAATGGAGTCCTGAAGAAGAGCAGAAATTGATGGCTTATATTAACAAATATGGCATTTGGAATTGGGTTGAGACCCCAAAAGCAGCTGGTAATTTATATGCAATTAGAAGAAATATTATACATAAATATGTATAATTAAATGAATTTAATTTTGTGCCTAATTTAATTATTCTTCTCCTAATTAAGGTCTGTTGAGAAGTGGGAAGAGTTGTCGACTTCGCTGGATGAATTACCTAAGACCAGGTATCAAGCATGGAAACTTCAGCCAAGAAGAAGATGCAACCATAATCAAGTTGCAACAACTATTGGGAAATCGGAATGTACTCACACATCTCCACATCCGGTTTTTTTTTTTTTTTTTTTTTTCACTTTTTTAAAGCAAAATCTAAGCGATGAATAGACCAACTTGGGGAATTTTATTAGAGAAGAAAATTATATGAATACTACGAAGTATATGAATTTTGTTTGGGAATTTTTTGGAGAGTCTTGCTCTAGTCACTTGGAAGTTGATGTTTTTAGCTTTTTAATTATAGAAATGATTTACAAACTAATGGTGATAATTTATCTTAATTAGATTGTCCACTATTGCGACAAGACTTCCTGGAAGAACAGATAATGAGATAAAAAATCAATGGCACACCAACTTGAAGAAATATTGCTTGAAGAACAACTTGCTACAAGCAGAAATAGAAACCATTACGGACGACGAGAAAAATCCATCTGAAGATGACGGTGTCTTACTTTCTAATACTCAAAAAGCATCGAGTTTTAATTATGGCTCCGAATGCAGTGCTAATTGTTCTCCATTAATGCCGTCACAACCGTCTTTTGATTACTGTTTTCCATCATCAAGCTGTGATCCTAGTTGTGAAATTTGCAATAACCAAACCACTGAAGACAACAATGGTTCATCAAAAACATATGTAGAACTCCAAAGTTTATGGGATCCGGCACCAACATATCCAATTGAGGGCATTTACATGGTAGGCGATTGCGGCGCCACCATAGATCCTGGATTTTTGTTTTCAAATACATCTACATTGGCTTCCTACTATGATGCTGGTGATGATTTATCAGCCTATTTATTGATGCAAACAAATGAAGAGAGTGTCTGAGTAATAATTTATCTTCTTAGTGGTGTTAGAAATTGGAGGTATATCCTTGAATTTGATCGCATTTTCATGTTCTATTTAATGTTTCCATTTCGTTTTTCAATTTGGAAAAAATGAGATTTCAACTTTTGAACTCAACAATTTGTCAATGAATGTGCTTATACAATGTCATAATTACAATCACTTTCAATGTTTTCTATATATATATATATATATGAATTAGAAATAGCAAAAATCTCTAACCCACTACATGCCGATGGGGCTCTAATTTTTTTGGGGTGAATTTAGACAGAGACATAACCAGGATTTGATACCAAGGTGGACTAAAATAAATTTTTTAAATAAATTTTAATGGTATGAAAATATTTTATAATTTAAAAAATATAGATATTTAGTTAAAGAAGATTTATTAAGTTTTATCCTTTAAATTTTATATTATAAATAAATATTTTAATAAAAATAAAAATAAAAAGATTCAATAGAATATTTAAATAATAAAATTTATTAAATATGAATTATACTTAATGTTATGATATTAACAATCTTTCTTTAATATAGACAATCTACATTTTAATAATCATAATTCATAATTACTACCACACTTCAAATTAAAAATTATATTAGGAGAAACATTAAAAATATTAAATTTAAATAATATATTATGTAATTTATGATAAAAAATGTAAAATCTAAAAAACTTAAATAAAATTTCACATTTAATAAATGAAATAAAGTTCTTACAAATATAATATTTGAATAGAAATATAAATATAAATAAGAAAATGCATTCAATAGGTTTGGAATAAATATGTATTTTTTAATATCATAAAAATTTATAAATGAAATATATATATATATATAAATTTGCAATAAATATGTATTTTTTTATATCACAAAAATTAATAAATGAAAAATATATATAACATAAAATATATATATGATTTAAAATATAATATTTAAAAGAAATATAAAATAAATAACATAATATATAAATTATGTTATATTGATATAACATAATTTAAAATAAATATAACATATATATTAAAAGTACCTTTATTTCAAATATATAAAATTTATTATAATTAATATAATATAATTTTTTTCTTTTTTGGGGGGCTAGGGTAGTCTTGCCCCCACAGCGGTACGTTTACATTGAAACCAAGTATAAAGTTGAGTTTGATCAAGATTTTGGACCAAATTACTTGCTTTATTAATATTTTTCATTTATCATCATCATCATCATCATCATTATAGGTTAAATTATATTAACTTAAATTAATGTTGACTTAAAAGAGTGACTTTAATATTTATCCATTCATTTTCACTCAATTCAATGGTGAAAAAAGTTAATGAATTTAAATAAATTAGAACTATTGGATTGAGTGGAAATTGATGAGTAGATACTAAAGTCATTTTTTTAAGACAAGATTTTAAAGTAATATAGTCTAACTGATCCATTATTATTATAGTTCTTTTTTAAGTGTTGTGCATTACTATTTTGTTCTTATATGTGTTTCAAACAAACTATGTTTACAATTGAAATGCTAGAATGAAATTTTGGATTATTTAATTTAATAGATTGGCATCGTTTTATAAAGTCTAATGAATTTAAATAATGTAAATTCTAATGAATTTATAAAGTTTAACACATATTTATAATTACATATGATTATAAATTCTAATGAATTTGAATATAATTATATATTTACATTTAAGTAAAAGGTAAAATTTAAGTACAGTTTTAAATATGATTATATGTTTAAATTTATATTATTATATATTAACATATGTTTTTTTAAAAACAAGTTAAAACGAATCGGCTAGGGAGAATCTCGCCTCATAGGTTCATATTTGTAGGAAAATCAAAAACTCAATAAAATCATGGTCAAGTATGCAATACCTCACTCAAAATGAGTTTCAGGATTGAAACAGGTCAATCCCACCCAGATTCAACCTGTTTCCATCTCTAGAACTAAGAACATTGAATTTGTCATATCTACTATAATTTTTTCAATCGATTTATCACATCTAAATTGAGCATTGAATTTTTCAATTGATAATGGAAAAAAATAAAATAAAATTGTAAAAACAAAAACAAAAATAAAAATACAACAAAGTAATTATGGGGCTATCACTGTGTTTGAAAATTTGAATAAAAAAATTATGGTTGATTTTCAAAAAATTCCCCCTAAAGTTTGACTACTTTTAAAAATGACTTAACATGATATCTTCAAGCATTTTAACAAATTTTTTGTTACTGGGAAATTGCCCTTATTTTTATGTCAGTTATTATTTTTGTCAACTTCCAATGTTTTCATTATCATTATCGACAAATAATATTATTGTGTGGACAAAAAAGCTCATTTATGATTTTAAAAATAAACCAAAAAAGAAATTATTTCTGGCTTCCTCTTCCTCTTCTTTAGCCACCATATGTCACTCGACTTCCGCAGATTCTTTGCCAAGCCTCTTTTTTTATTTTTGCCCCTTCCTGTTTCTTTTCTCTCTCCTTTATTGTTCCTCTTCCACTTTTCTCTTCACCTCCTACCCTCTCGTCAAGTCTACACCTTTAGTAAGGAGCATAATTTGAGGGGTGACTAATGACTTTCAGAGAGGAGCAGTCCACTAATCGTGAGTTTATTTAAAAAAGAAAATTAAAGTGTTTTTTTTTTTTTTTTGAATTGCACATAAGTAAATTTTAAATTTGGTCAACGGTAGTATTTTCCTAGAGACATAAAAAATAATAAAATTGTTGGGGATGAACAAAAATAATAACTTTATTCATTTAAATGTCATTCTTTATTTTTGATGTTATAAGAACACGCGTGGTTTTTATTATTTCTAATATTATAAGACTGAATAGGATTGAATCTTTCATAAATAATAATTACTCATAAATAAATATGTCCCAGTTTCACCCCGAATTATTATTATTATTTTTTTTTTCTTTTGTCACACAAGTTTATATATATTAGTTATTTTCTTCTTAATGTGCATTGACATTGTGAATTCAGTTTCTTAGCTATCGATTATCAGATTGTTTTTGCTCTTTTCTTTTGTGAAGCCATCTCCACCTTCCTCCATTTTCCTTCATGGAACTAGAACCAACCATTCTCCTCCTCCATTTTCCTTCACAACACTTGATGAGCATAATTTATATATAGTTATTACCCTTAAATATAAGTTTATTAGTCTAATTCTATGTTAAGTTTATTTTAATTAGTTGTGTTTTTGGTGAAACAGGAATAAAGGAAAATTTGTGTGTTGAATGAGGAAAAATTGCAATTTTTGTCAAGTCAATCAAGGATTTAAGTCATGTCCAAAACAATTGTCAAACAATTAGGAAATTGGTTGAGACAAGTAAATAAATCGATCAAGAAAAAAAAGTAAATTTGGAACAAATCAATTTTGAGTTATTTTTAAAGGATTTGACACATATAAAAGGAAGCTTATACATCAAATGGAGAGAGCAATTGGAGCCGCTACAGCCTGAGAGACACAAAAAAGATTGGAAAAAAAGAAACCATTACTGAACATATCAGGAGACAGAATTAGGGGGTTGCCGAATAAGACAAACCGCAACAGTGGAATTGAAGCAAAACAGTGGCAATTCTGGAGCTAAAAGAAAAGACAACACGACTAGTTTCAGGAGTGATTTGGAGACACAATTTCAGCAATAGTTTCGTAATCATGTCGGGTTTTGATTGTCTTTTTGTTCTTGTTATCATAATAACTGTTTAATATTATTTTCTGAGGTGTAGTATGAAACCTTATTGATTTTGTAATGATTTGGCTATTGGAATATTATTCTCAATTATGTTTTTAATGTTTAATAATTCTTAGTTTCACTAATTGATGAAATAAAATTGTTTCACTTTCAATATCAAGTATTTTTGGTTGTTACAAGATTATTTTATTAATTTAACTTTGGATTAAAAAAGGTTTGAATATAAGATTTTGATTAGATGTTTTTCAATATTGGATACATATAATGCTTAGATCTTATAAATTCCAAGTCTTGAAGTAAAAATTTACATCAAATTTATTTTTGAACTTAACTGATAAATCATGAGAAGATAACAGATTGATTTTTAAGTTGTTTTCTTAAAATTTTGAGAATAATATTTTGAATAGTAAAATATTACAAGTTGATAACGGTGGATTCTGAACCTCAGATTTTTCGTCCATTGCTTGAGTTTTGCAAATTAATCTTGTCTTATTAGTTTAGAATTTTATTACTTTCTTTAGTTTTAATTCATTCTCAATTCTCAAACTTTGTTAACTAGATTAGAATTAAATTTAATTTAGACTTAGATTAATATTTTCTCAATCTCTATGGGATCGACCTCGTATTTACATAATCTATTCTACAATAGACTCGTGCACTTGCGAATACTAAAATTTGCACAACACCACCAAAAGCAAACCTTCCTTTCTCCTCATTCTTCCACAAAAATAAGTCTAACCGTCCTGGTGCATCGACTAACTTCATCAAGGACCAAATTCTCAAAGCTATCAAATGTTAACAAGAGCAAGGTCCTCACAGGGCCATGTTGAGAAGGGCAAGGCATTATTATTGAGCCACAAGGGCACATCGCGATGATAAGAGTAAAGGGGAAGTTGGGAGCCTGTTTTAAATTTTTTCCAAAAAAAAAAAAAAAACAAATGTAGACTTTACGCCTTTTGGATTTTATCCAAAGACCATATATGCAGAATTTATTTCTTTAAAAAAAAAAAAAAAATTCCTGGGAACCCTCATTGATCGCTACTCATATTATATATATTCCTTTGTTTAATTTTTCTTATTTATATATGGTTTTTTTATTAGAAAGTTATTTATATATAGTTTTTTTTTTTAGAAATTTATTTATATATAGTTTTTATTTTTACTTTTTAAATACAAATTTGGAATTTGAAGGAGAGAGATATCACTTAAAAACCATGAATGGTTTTTTGTCCATTATATATGGATTTCATCTAGCATATTTCACACGTACTCATACCTGTCACAATTATGTAATACTCTAACTAATAAGGAAACTATTTAAATAAATTACCTTATAAAATCAAATTTCTGACAATATTATCAAGTTGAGTAGACCTATAGCTATTCTATATACTTTTACTATTAATTCAATTTAAGGTAAAATCCAAGAACTTCTTGTGTGGCAAACTCTCAATGAGACCACAGACAAATTTAAAATTCTTATCTCCAGAATCTACACGTTTATCTTTGATCAAAATACCTTATGGTTCACACACTCTCTCTCTCTCTGTCTCTCTTCTCTTCCCCACCCCCTATCTAATTTATGGTCATAAACTTCATTCTGTTTGCTTTTAGCCTGCTATTATTTGCATTCTGAAACACTTAGGCTTTGCATGCAGGTGGACAAATTAAGACTAGAATTTAGAGCTGGGCTGGATGCATTAACAAAATTTGTTTTCGAGAGGACGAGGCCCAAGTAAGTTGGGGCTACAGTAATGACTGGTCCAGTCATACATTAACAAAATGGCAGAAACTTGCTGTGTTCTTACAACAAAGGTTGGTTGGTTTTTTTCTCGTGTTTTTTCATTGGAAGGTTTTCTATGCATTTGTGTCTTAACTTTTCTGTATTTGAACAACTCCCCAGTCTGGAAGGTCCCATATTTGACCTTGCCAAAAGGCTTATAGATCAAACCTCAGACTGGAAAAGAAAATATGATCAAGTCTTAACAAAGCAGAAAGCTAAGGAAGATCAGGTCAGTTCAGAAATTGAAGTTCTCATGTCGCGGAGCACTGCTGCTGAAGCAAGGCTGGCTTCGATTGTGCAAGAGCACTAAAATAAGGAAATGCAACAGAGGAAAGATTACGTCAGGAGTTTGGTGCTCTCTCTTTCTCTCTCACACGGACACACCCACATGCACCCCACACAAGAAATGCACGAGCACATGGTTATTTTATTTTGTTTTTTTATACTTGAACTAGTCAATATCATAACTCACAAAACAAAAATTCTTACTTTTTGCTTTTATGAACATGCAGGAAGAGGAAGTGAAGGAAAAGGCCGCAAAGGTTGAGCATATTGAGCAGTGTCTGACAACTTTAAGATTGGAAGTGAAGGTAAGGTTCTTATATTTTTACTTTCTGCAATCAAGGAATGTATAAAGCTTTTTCTTCCACATATGCATGTATACATTCACACCGACAGAGTTGAGTGCTAGCACTCGGTAAAGGCGCCATGAAATGAATTATTGATATGCTTACACATTTCTAAAGCAAAATAAAGTTGGTATCGGCAGATCTCTTCTATGATGTGCATGTTTTGCATGCATGTGTAGAGATTGTGTGTGACTGTGATAAGTCCTGTGCAGGCTGCTGAGGTGGAAGGATCTCTGATCAAAGAGTTGAGTGAGAAGTTAGAAGTTATAAATGCCAAGTGTTGAGCTGCTTCAGTTGAGGAATCCAAACAAGAAAACATCCTTGCACTGCATGAGAAATGTGTTATACAGAAATCATAGCAACCTTTTAATCGACCTGTATAGCCTGGTTAAATGTAAAAATCTTTCTGGCGTAGCAAACAGCTTTTGGTATTCGCCTTTGACAAAAACTTTTAGGGTGCGTGGTTTAAGTTGTAGTTGATATCTAACGCAGGAGGCAACGGCTAGATGGTAAACCTTTTGGTTAAGTTTGACAGGTGTGAACTGATTTAGTTTCCCCCCTTAATTGTCAATCAGAAGGTTTCTGTTTTACATTTTTTGTCGTCTTTTGTTGCCCTCGGAAGGGAACTAGTACTCAAGGTTATTTTTCAATTACGAGAAATTTAGTTGAAATCTTGTTCTCTGCCTCTCTGTCTTCATTTTCGGTGACATGAAGTCGACGGCAAGTTCCTCTGTTTTGATCTAATTAATGACCAACGATCTTCAAACTAAATTAAATTTAGTGCGACCAAGGAGAAACTTTTGTATATATACAAAACTGACCAGCTAAGCTAACAACTTTAGTTTGAATTAAACATGATGTACAAATAGGCAACCCCTACTTACTAAATTAAGTGATTCCCAAAAATTAAATCTAAATTGTATTGTTCTTGTAAATTCTACTTAAATTTTTGAAGTGGAAGTTAGAGTTACATCTCCTATTCTCCATCACAAAGAAATGTTGAACAATTTGGACAGCTTTAGGCCCATTGTTTTTTGAAAGGAAGTTGATAGTGGTCCGTATCATCTAGGCCTAAGTCTGTGTGCATGTAAGAGAGCCCATCAAGTGATCCAAGAGGTCCTCAGTCTTCAAAGTTCAAAATGTGAAAAAATATAATAAAGATATTTTAGTTGATTAATTAACAATCACTACAAGAGTGTTCTTGTCTGATAATTATGATTATTGTTTCTTTAATACAATAATAAGATAAGAAATCGGAAACATATCTATTACATTCATATGAAAACGATTTAGAAGTACTAAGACTAATATATGTATTTATCTAGTTTAATGAGAAATTATCAATATCATCGTGTATATCAAACCTGATTAATCAACTAAATCTCCTAAAGAATAAAAATTAATCAAGCAATGGAGATATCATCTCAAAACTTAAAAATGAAACGAGAGGAAAGAATTTTGAATATATATAACAATTCAAACAAGATAAGAATTAGTCCAATAATATATTATAACAGTATGTACATACCTATGGTTTTTTAACCTTTTCTATCAATTTTGTCCGTACACCCTATGGAAAAAGTATATATTGTACTAAAAACACAAATTCATGAAATTATGTAAGTATTATTCATTTAATTACGATATTTTTTTAAAATACTTACCTCATATAAATCATTACTCACGATTCTTCATATAACATGATAAATTACAATATATTCATGAACCAAGCATTCATTTAGATTTTACCTACGACCTTCCCTTATCTAATTATTTTAATTCAAAAAAAATGTTGGCATAAAAATTATATAGAAGTATGTATTTACTCATCATCTTAAATCGAAATTAAAAAAAAAAAAAATCACACAATATAAATGAAAATCGTAATTATGATTAATTGAGTTTCTTTGTTACCGATCTAAAAAAAGTTTCAAGGCCTGTTGGTGTAAAAGATTTCATTGAGTTAATTGCATCAACTATCCACTTTTGCCTTCCATTCTCTAATTGCTTCTCCTGGAATACAAGTGGACAAGTCAATGAATGTACACATATACAGAATAAAGTTTTGGTTAATGCTTTTGGATTGCAACCAAAAATCATATACACACACATACTTACCGGTGCCAACAATATTTCTTCAACAGTTTCTTGAGTGAAACATTTGTTAACTATCTCTGATTTGGTTCCATTATAATACAATTATCGTTATCTCAACCATGAAATTTAGAAGAAAGAAACAGGTTCTCTAGTGTGGGATCCTTTATGCATGGTACTTGAAGAAAGTCTTGATCGTCATTATTAAAGTCTAGATTATCCATATAAAAGGTCTTGATCATTTCTCATAATTTACAAGACTCTACAAAGACAATTGAGACTTCCCTCAAATGACTTATATTAAAGATCTTAAACTGAAAAATCATATGATTATATATACATGCTTATAGACTTGTCAAGTGAACGGCTTTATACCTGTGTATAACACTAGATTGTTTCAGATTTGGTTTGTGTATAAATTTGTTGATAAGTTGAGAAATTGCAATTGTTTGTGAAGGTGCCTCCACACTTAGTACATTTTCCAGCTACTGGAGATCCTATGTTATAATTAAGAGAAATTTGAAATATACATATTATGTACCGAACCATTGAATTTATAATATTAATTTTGATAAATAAAATAGATTTCACAAAAAAAAAAATTGAAATTAAAAAAAAAATGTTAACATTGATTAAGAACACATATCAATGGAACAAATTAATTTGAAAGTCTCTGTGATAAGCAAATGGTACGTACACAGAAACTAGGGTGAGAATTGTCCATACAACCCCGGGACACGACAACACTATATGAAATTAAAATGTTTGGGTTAGACCTTATCAAGTTCAGATTACTAATGGGTAAACATGTTTCAACCATTAAATATATTAACAATCGTGTTTAGATTCTATCCACCCAACCCAGTAATCTATTTAAAATGATTAAATATAAAAAATATTATTTTAGATCAATTTATAGCGTAGATTATTATTTTTATTTATTAAATATGTTTAATTGATCGAATTATATAATTTAATTTCAAAGATTCAAATCATCTCAAAGTTTAAATAGATAAATAAATTAATATAATTTATTAATTTATATTAACAACACTCTGCCGGTTCGATTAGGATGAGATCGGAGGCCAAAATCAAACAGATCGATTAATCGACCGAGTTGCCAAGTAATCAATCGAATTGGCCCAACTCAGCTAAATTAGTGGTGCTTGTCAAGGAAGAAAGACACTTAGTGAGGTTAAACAATGGTAGGTTCTTGTTAACAGAGATGAGACAAAGAGTGAGTTGGAGAGGAATTTGGAGTACCAAAGTGGTACGTCAGTACGAAGGATGGTAGCATCATTTCACTGGATTGGTCGACAAATTTGGAGTTGGAGGAGGATCATGGACTTGACACGACTTTGCAGTTGGTTCTTGGAACCACAAAAGGGAGCTTGAAGAAGAATATTATATATGGTGGTGTTGAGGAGGATGAACTGTGAGGATAATGGTGGAGATTTCATGGGAGGATGGTTATGATCATGTAGAAGTTGGTGACAAGGGAGATGATCTACAATATCTAGACGGTGATATTAGAGAATTTATGGGTGATGTATGAGTGATGATGGCCGGATAGATGGTGGGTAATGGTGCACAGACGTTGGTGGAATATGTAATGTTTCAAAAATCGTTAATCGTTAATCGACCAATAAGGTAGCAGTTAGTGATTTATCGATTATTCGGTAATTAATCGACAAGTACTTCTTTAACCTTTCTTTAATTAATAATTTAATTGATATAAGTTTTGTTTGAATGTGTTCAAGCATTACATTATGAAAGAATGAAATCATTCAAATTAAAACCTTTTTATTTCATTTTATTTTTAAATTTCTCTTCAATCAATCAAACCAAACACCACTATCATATAATTTAATAGCCCAAATATTTCATTTTATTTGATTAAAAAGAAATAAATTATTATAAAATGCATATTATTAGAATAAATCCTAAAAGTTACATTTTAATACCATTTTCAAGTAATTTTATATTGATGGAAAATATTGGATATGTTGCAACTTTTCACATTCATATCAATATAATTATATACTTGAATTATCTATTTTCAAATATTTAAATTTATAAATCATGAGATAATGTGATAGTTAAAAAGATGTTGAAAATTCACGTATAATTTCATTTGAGTATAAATTTAGATAAAAAGTTTGAAAAACCTATCATTACTCAAAAAAAATTATACTTGAAATTTGATAATTGAAGTCTTCACAAACTAAATTACTACACACAATCCTAAAAATGTTCGAACTTAAAAATGGTTAAAAATCTAATATCAAAATTATCTTTTTTCTGATTTATTTTTATAATATAATTTTTTATGCAAATCAACTCCCGATTGACTTGAGTTGATTGAGCACCTAGAGAATTTGCGTGTCACCTTACAAATAAAAACATAAGACCAAAACGTGTGCAGCCATCTTTTTATCAACTCAGTACCTGTAGAGTGCTGCATTTGACAACATAAGTGTAGTAGGTAATTAAATTTTTTTTTTTTTTTAAAAAAAGGATTCACTTATCAAGTCCCGATAGAATTCACTCAATGTCAACCCTAAAAATGTTGAATAATTCATTTCAAATTACAAATCAGAGAGATCCTAATGATATTTTTCTATAATATAAAAAAAATAATAATAATTATCTTTTTCTAAACACAACATGACCAAAAGGGCCATTGACATGGCAAGCTTTTACTGGGTGCTTCCCAAAACAATCCTATACCTAACTGCACCCTATTGTCACCCAGAAAGTACTTCATTTGTCGCCTATCTTTTCACTTTAATACTGCCACGACGTGGCAACATCTGACTGGTCCAACACCTTTAAACTATTAATTTCCACGTAACGACTGTTCTCTTCATCTTGACGCACCTAACGACACTTCAAATAAAGTGAATACACATCATCCATTCACACTAATAATTATTAATGATTTCTTTATATATTAAATAAATAAATTTAAAAACTTTTATAATTAGCATTAGGTTCAAATTAGGGCCATGTCATGCCTAGATCTAGCAACATTATAAACTAGTATTTTATTTATCTATGTTTGAATCAAAAACTATTAGCACAAGGTAAATAATTACCCTTACCATGGTAGAGATGTCTTCCTTTCTATATATATAATCAAAACGTGACCAAAAATCTAAAATCATTTCTTATTCATAATAGAATAGTCAGGAAAAATGCAGTGCCTTTCAATATAAATGATTATACATCTTTTTATTTATTAAAATAATATAAATTTATTTTCTATTAAATATATTTTTAAGTTTTTATGAATTTATTTTCTATTAAATATATTTTTAAGTTTTTATGAATAAATATTTTTCTTTATTATGAGAGATTTGGAAGCTTGAATGTGTAGTTTTATTTATTTATTACGTAGTAATTATCTTTTATTTATATGAATAGGTATTCAAATTGGTAAAGATAAATAATGTTTATAAAAAAAAATAATAAACAAAATTTTGCATTATATATATAATATTTTTAAAATAAGGATTAAGGACTCTTTTATTTTAAAATGTATAGATTAATCAATCAAATTTATTAATTTTATTTTCTCTTCTAAAATAATTTTTTTTATATAATTTAAATGTAATGAATGAATTTAATTGATTGATTTTTACTTTAAAAATTGGATAAATTTGATTAGTTGATTTATCATTTTAAAAAATACCGGATATATCAAAAAATATCTGAATATTTTACGGATATATCAGAATACGTACAGATATGCTGGAAGATATTGAACATTCTTACATATTTGTGTCGGTCCCTTCAAAATATGGATAATATCGGAATAATATTAGCTGTCAAACAATCACACAAAACAAATGTTTTTGCACATATGTGCATGTGTACAAAATTGCCCAGCCTTTTTTTTTTTAATTATTACTTAACTTTTTATCTAAACGTAATCTACTACAGCTGCTGAAATACCTTAAGTTTTTATCTCTATGAAATAAAAATATTTCAGAGTAATCTTAAAAAATATATTTTAATATAAGAATAGATGATAGTAAATAATTAAATTACAGACATTATACATGCATATTTAATACATTTATTAAAAAAATTAAGTTAAATTCAATGAATTTATTTAAAAATTTATTTAATACAAACAACACAACCAAAAAATATTTTAATATATAAATAGATTATAATATATAATTATTCCTAATATTTACCAAAAAAATTAAAGAATTACTAATAATAAAATATGTATGTCATATATATCATTTAATTATTTATTTTCAGTTGTTTTTAATACATCAAAATATATAACTATGATTAAAAGTAGTTAAAAGGCAATAGATATATAATAATTTTCAGTTATTTGTAATTTAGAGTTGTACTCTTGATTAGTATATAATCATGTGACTTATTTAGCTAATGCATCTGCACAACTTATTGAAACCTTTGGCTGTAAAGACAAGACACAATAGCATTAGTACAATTTGTTATTCTTTTTTGGGTTAATCAAATGTGCGCTAAATTTTAATTTGAATGATTGTTTATCTATGGTTGTTGATGGTGAAAGAAAGTCTGTTACTAATATTTGTTACGAGGTGAAACAATTGGAGTGCCAGGGTTGGTGACTTTGAAGTTTTCATACGAGCATCCTCATTGCAATGGAAAAAGTAAAAACCTTTATTATATAATTTACTATTGCTGTTATTTTAGAATCACATGATTCATGAATGGTAAATACTAACTATATAAAGAACAATTATTGACTTGGATAAAAGTTTCCATATTAACAAATACAGAAAATCTGATTTAATCAAAGTAAATAAGTAAGTTAAACGTCATCCTTTAGAAAATCTCCATATCAACTGAATTAATGAGCACAACATCATCTTTCCAGCCGACATCCCTGGCTTTTAGATATTTTCCAATTAAATTTAGTGGTGCATTGAATTAGTTGTTGCATTCAACTTTGAAACCAAGGGTTGCAGTAACAGCTTTCCTAGCAATGAGAAAACAATCAAGTATAAAAAAGGTTTGATTAAGATCAGCTACTCTTTTTCAAACATATTTATATATAGAAAGTTTGCTTGTCTCTTAGGCTGAAACCTTATCGGTAGGTTGCTAAGGGCCTTTTTTGCTCTCCTGCTGACATTCACAATATAATTTAGTTAGGAAATTAGGCTAATGAATTATAAGCATGGACTACGATGTGGAGGAAGAAGAAATGGAAGAGTTGGACAACAATAAGGACTACAATGTGGAGTACGAGGTGATGGGTAATGGGTGGGTCGAGATGAAGACGAAGATATAAGCATGGTGGACAACAAGAGCTTTGTGTACACACAGGGATAGGAGTCGGAGATGGTGGATTTTAGAATTGTGACCGCAGAGCTTTTATGCAAGAGAGACAACAAAGGTTAGCTTTTGGGCATTTTCATTAAGGGCATTTTTGTACATTCAAAGTCTTTTTTTGTTTGGAGAGATAACAAAGGTTAGTTTTCTCATAAATTTATTGTATTTATGCATTTTCCCATAAATGCATAAATTAATTTTATGCATTTATACATTTTTAAATAAATTAATTTTTATGCATTTTCCCATAAATTAGTCGAAAGCAATTGCATTTTTGACAACAAAAACACACACACACACACATACAAAGAGTCTATTTCCATTTACATATATTATTTAATCACACTCATTACATATATTATTTAATCTCTCACACAAACACACACACGGAGTCTACTTTCATTTACATATTTTATATAATCACACACATTACATATATCATTTAATCACACACACACACAAAGTCTATTTCCATTTATATATATTATTAAATCACACACACTCACACATACAAAGAGTCTATTTTCATTTACATATATTATTTAATCACACACACACACACAGTCTATTTTCATTTATATATATTATTTAATCACACACACACACACACGTGCACACACAAAGTCTATTTCCATTTACATATATTATTTAATCTCACACACACACAGAGTCTATTTCCATTTACATATTATTTAATCACACACACACATACACAAACACACACACACACACACATTTCCATTTACATATATTATTTAATCACACAAACACACACACACACACACACTGATATTATTTAATCACACACACACACATATTATTTAATCACACACACACATTTCCATTTACATATAGACAGAACTTGTTTTCAAGACAAGGAAATTACTTTTAAAAATATTAAGTAGACTGGATAAGTAAATACTTACGTTGCAGCAACAAACACTAGGCAGGAGGTACAGATATCTGTTATAACAAATCAACAAATAAAAAAATTAAGTAAATTAGTATAGCTTGTAAATATCATTTGATCGTTAATTATAAGCAAAAGAGCAAATTACACACCCCATAGAAAGCTCTAAATTAAATAAATAAATTGGAGGTGGGCATGAAAATATAGAGCCCACCCGATCCGTACGTGTTCACTTCAGTTTCCATGTTTAAATTAAGGAGATTCGGTTACCATGATAGGAAAAGACCAAGTTTATCGATTCGGTTTGGTTATGGGTATTCAAACCGAATAGGCCCAATAAATGAATGTATGAGGGCATATATGTAATTTAAAAGATATTTAAGTTATTTGGTACACCATATTAATTATTTTATAAAATATTGATAACTTATATGCTACATCATTTGAGCATAGAACATAGATTTAAGTAAAAAATTTAAAAAATCTAGCAATATTCTAATATTTTTATAGTAATTATGAGGACAAAATATGTAATCTAAGATGAAATTAACGAAAAGAATATCTTTTTGAAGGAGATACGGAGATGAGATATTTAAGTGTTTTTTTTTCTAGTAGATGAGATATTTAAGTTATTTGGTAGATTTGAAGTGTGATTTTGGGGAAAAGAATAGTAGAGATACCGATGTCAATCCAAGTAAATGCAGATATCTTCTCTCGAAAAAAAAAAAAAAGATAAATGCAGATCTACCCAAGACAGTAAGTTAACCAATAACAAATAATAATTAAAAACTATCAACAATATCAATAACAAACAAGTAAAAAGTTCATGGAAATATATTTTGTCATTTCCACGGTTATAAAATTTGGAAACCAAGGGTCGGGTCCAAGCTTTAATGGAAAGTCATTATGACACAGTTTTTATTTTTTGGTTTTAAGTCAGCTGAGAAAAACAGACTGCTCTGAATTTTTCAATAAGTTGAATTCAACGTACCAATCTATTCCCCATACCAAAAAATGCATACACAAACCGTTTCTCTTGTGAAGTTATGATTTTTATGGAAAGCGAAGCAAAACAACACCAGCAATATTAAAAATACATGGGGTCCAAACTTTCCCTTTCCCCTTACTCTCTCATCGGCAATTCTCTCTCACCACTCAGCAGATCTCTCTCTCTCTCATCGCCGTTAACGACCCCATCGCCATTCTCTCTCATCGCCGTTAACGGTCCCGTCGCCGTTCTCTCTCACCAGACCCCTCTCTCCATCTCATCGCCATTAACGGATCCGTCGCCGTTCTCTCTCACCAGACCTCTATTTCATCGCTGTTAACGGTCCCGTTGCTGACCCCTAAAATGAACCCACCCATACCCATTACCAGACCCGTACCCACTCCCTCCCTGATCCACCACCACCTCCCCTTCCATTCCACAACATGACTACCACCCATACCCATTACCAAACCCGTACCCACTCCCTCCCTGATCCACCACCACCTCTCCTTCCTTTCCACAACACAACTACTATAACCATTGTCTTCCCTTCCGCAATACCATACCCATGTAACAGTAAATAAATAAAATAGTAAATAACTTACCAAAAATTTGAAGTGTATTGGCCCGCAATAGTCGTCCCATCCTGATGAGTAAAGGCTAATGATCGAGAGCACAAATAAAGAGCGAAAAGAGTCATAAACAAAAGACTAATGGATATTTGTAAAACAAAGACTGATCAAAGATACTCACCTTCTCCGGGTTCTATAAAATTGAATTCGGATGCTACTGTCAGGAATGGTGTTGGTTTTGTGGGTTTACGAGCTGTCGTATGGGGCCACCAAGGTTGGGTTGTAACTGCCTATATGCGTGGTTTTTTCTCCCCTGAGATTGGTGAGTTTCTAACACTTAGAGAATGCCTCCTTCTGGCTATCTCTCTCAGTTTGCAGGTGTCATTTGCGGAGGGTGATGCTCAGATTATGGCTTCAGCGCTCGCTCGAAGATTGTAAGGATGCCGATATAATTTTTGTCAAGCTAACCAGGAAGTATAGCTCAATGAAGTTGAGTTTATTATATTGAAATTTAATTTTCCTTATTGGTGGGATTATTGAGAAATGCAAACTTTTCTTTAGTGGTAAGAGACTTAATTCAAATTATTACGTGTTTGCCAATGTAGCTGAAACTAAAATGCCTTAGTGGGTATAAATTTTATATACTTTTGAAATCTCTCGGTCTTATAGCTTTTCACTTTGTAATGTTCAGTATCTAAGCATTTGTTAAGATAATATGATTTGTATCTTTTGAAAAATGAATCACACACATTACATAGAGTCTATTTCCATTTACATATATTAATTAATCACACACACACAAAAACACACAAACACACACACACACACACACACATAGAGTCTATTTCCATTTACATATATTATTTAATCACACACATTACATATATCATTTAATCACACACACACACAGAGTCTATTTCCATTTACATATTATTTAATCACACACACACACACATTTCCATTTACATATATAATTTAATCACACAAACACACACATACACAGAGTCTATTTCCATTTGTATATATTATTTAATCACACATATTACATATATCATTTCATCACACACACACACAAACACAGACAAACACATTTGCATTTACATATATTATTTAATCACACACACACACACAGAGTCTATTTTCATTTACATATATTATTTAATCACACACATTACTTATATCATTTAATCACACACACACACACACAAACACACACACACACATTTTCATTACATATATTATTTAATCACACACAATCACACATACACACTCATATTATTTAATCACACACACACACAGAGTCTATTTTCATTTACATATAGACGGAACTTGTTTGCAAGACAATGAAATTACTTTTAAAAATATTAAGTAGACTGGATATGTAACCACTTATGTTGGAGCAAGAAACACTAGGCAAGAGATACAAATATCTGTTATAAAAAATCAGCAAATCAAAAAATTAAGTAAATTAGTGTAGCTTGTAAATATCATTTGATCGTTAATTATAAGCAAAAGAGCGAATTACACATCCCAAAAAGAGCTCAAAATTAAATAGGTGGGCATGAAAACATAGAGCCCATCCGATCCGTACGTGTTCACTTCAGTTTTCATGTTTAAATTAAGGAGATTCGGTTACCATGACTGAAAAATACCAAGTTTATCGATTCGGTTTGGTTATGGGTATTCAAACCGAATAGGTCCAATAAATGAATGTATGAGGGCATATATGTAATTTAAAATATATTTATGTTATTTGGTACATCATATTAATTATTTTATAAGATATTGATAACTTATATGCTACATCATTTGAACATAGATTTAAGTAGAAAATTTAAAAAATCTAGCAATATTATAATATTTTTATAGTAATTATGAGGACAAAATATGTAATCTAAGATGAAATTAAAGAAAAGAATATCTTTTTGAAGGAGATACGGAGATGAGATATTTAAGTGTTTTTTTTCTAGTAGATGAGATATTTAAGTTATTTGGTAGATTTGAAGTGTGATTTTAGGGAAAAGAATGGTAGAGATACTGATGTCAGTCCAAGTAAATGCAGATATCTTCTCTCGAAAAAAAAAAAAGATAAATGCAGATCTACCCAAGACAGTAAGTTAACCAATAACAAATAATAATTAAAAACTATCAACAATATCAATAACAAACAAGTAAAAAGTTGATAGAAATATATTTTGTCGTTTCCACGGTTATAAAATTTGGAAACCAAGGGTCGGGTCCAAGCTTCAATGGAAAGTCATTATGACACAATTTTTATTTTTTGGTTTTAAGTCAGCTGAGAAAAACAGACTGCTCTGAATTTTTCAATAAGTTGAATTCAACGTACCAATCTATTCCCCATACCAAAAAATGCATACACAAACCGTTTCTCTTGTGAAGTTATGATTTTTATGGAAAGCGAAGCAAAACAACACCAGCAATATTAAAAATACATGGGGTCCAAACTTTCCCTTTTCCCTTACTCTCTCACCGGCAATTCTCTCTCACCACTCAGCAGATCTCTCTCTCTCTCATCCCCGTTAACGGCCCCGTCGCCGTTCTCTCTCACCAGACCTCTCTCTCTCATCGCTGTTAACGATCCCGTCGCCGTTCTCTCTCACCAGACCCCTCTCTCCATCTTATCGCCATTAACGGATCCGTCGCCGTTCTCTCTCACCAGACCTCTCTTTCATCGCCGTTAACAGTCCCGTTGCTGACCCCTAAAATGAACCCACCCATACCCATTACCAGACCCATACCCACTCCCTCCCTGATCCACCACCACCTCCCCTTCCCTTCTACAACATAACTACAACCCATACCCATTACCAGACCCGTACCCACTCCCTTCCTGATCCACCACCACCTCTCCTTCCTTTCCACAACACAACTACCATAACCATTGTCTTCTCTTCCGCAATACCATACCCATGTAACAGTAAATAAATAAAATAGTAAATAACTTACCAAAAATTTGAAGTATAGTGGCCCGCAGTAGTCATCCCATCCTGATGAGTAAAGGCTAATGATCGAGAGCACAAATAAAGAGCGAAAAGAGTCATAAACAAAAGACTAATGGATATTTGTAAAACAAAGACTGATCAAAGATACTCACCTTCTCCGGGTTCTCTAAAATTGAATTCGGATGCTGCTGTCGGGAATGGTGTTGGTTTTGTGGGTTTACGGGCTGTCATCAGAGGCCACCAAGGCTGGGTTGTAGCTGCCTATATGCGTGGTTTTTTCTCCCCTAAGATTGGTGAGTTTCTAGCACTTAGAGAATGCCTTCTTCTGGCTATCTCTCTCAGTTTGCAGGTGTCGTTTGCGGAGGGTGATGCTCAGATTACGGCTTCAGCGCTCGCTCAAAGATTGGAAGGATGCCGATATAATTTTTGTCAACCTAACCAGGAAGTATAGCTCAATGAAGTTGAGTTTATTATATTGAGATTTAATTTTCCTTATTGGTGGGATTATTGAGAAATGCAAACTTTTCTTTAGTGGTAAAAAACTTAATTCAAATTATTACGTGTTTGCCAATGTAGCTGAAACTAAAATGCCTTAGTGGGTATAAATTTTATATACTTTTGAAATCTCTCGGTCTTATAGCTTTTCACTTTGTAATGTTCAGTATCTGAGCATTTGCTAAGATAATATGATTTGTATCTATTGAAAAATGAATCACACACATTACATAGAGTCTATTTCCATTTACATATATTATTTAATCACACGCACACACAAAATCTATTTCCATTTACATACATTAATTAATCACACACACACACAAACACGCACACACACACACACAAACACACACACACACACACAGAGTCTATTTCCATTTACATATATTATTTAATCACACACATTACACATATCATTTAATCACACACACACACATAGTCTATTTCCATTTACATATTATTTAATCACACACACACACACATTTCCATTTACATATATTATTTAATCACACAAACACACACATACACAGAGTCTATTTCCATTTGTATATATTATTTAATCACACATATTACATATATCATTTCATCACACACACACACAAACACAGACACACACATTTCCATTTACATATATTATTTAATCACACACACACACAGAGTCTATTTTCATTTACATATATTATTTAATCACACACATTGCTTATATCATTTAATCACACACACACATACACACACAAACACACACACACACACATATTTTCATTTACATATATTATTTAATCACACACAGTCACACATACACACTCATATTATTTAATCACACACACACACACAGAGTCTATTTTCATTTACATATAGACAGAACTTGTTTTCAAGACAATAAAATTACTTTTAAAAATATTAGGTAGACTGGATATGTAACTACTTATGTTGGAGCAAGAAACACTAGGCAAGAGATACAAATATCTGTTATAACAAATCAGCAAATCAAAAAATTAACTAAATTAGTGCAACTTGTAAATATCATTTGATCGTTAATTATAAGCAAAAGAGCAGATTACACATCCCATAAAGAGCTCAAAATTAAATAGGTGGGCATGAAAACATAGAGCCCATCCGATTCGTACGTGCTCACTTCAATTTTCATGTTTAAATTAAGGAGATTCGGTTGCCATGACTGAAAAATACCAAGTTTATCGATTCGGTTTGGTTATGGGTATTCAAACCGAATAGGTCCAATAAATGAATATATGAGGGCATATATGTAATTTAAAATATATTTATGTTATTTGGTACATCATATTAATTATTTTATAAGATATTGATAACTTATATGCTACATCATTTGAACATAGATTTAAGTAAAAAATTTAAAAAATCTAGCAATATTCTAATATTTTTATAGTAATTATGAGGACAAAATATGTAATCTAAGATGAAATTAAAAAAAAGAATATCTTTTTGAAGGAGATACGGAGATGAGATATTTAAGTGTTTTTTTTCTAGTAGATGAGATATTTAAGTTATTTGGTAGATTTGAAGTGTGATTTTAGGGAAAAGAATGGTAGAGATACTGATGTCAGTCCAAGTAACTGCAGATATCTTCTCTCAAAAAAAAAAAGAAGATAAATGCAGATCTACCCAAGACAGTAAGTTAACCAATAACAAATAATAATTAAAAACTATCAACAATATCAATAACAAACAAGTAAAAAGTTGATAGAAATATATTTTGTCGTTTCCACGGTTATAAAATTTGGAAACCAAGGGTCGGGTCCAAGCTTCAATGGAAAGTCATTATGACACAGTTTTTATTTTTTGGTTTTAAGTCAGCTGAGAAAAACAGACCGCTCTGAATTTTTCAATAAGTTGAATTCAACGTACCAATCTATTCCCTATACCAAAAAATGCACACACAAACGGTTGCTCTTGTGAAGTTATGATTTTTATGGAAAGCGAAGCAGAACAACACCAGCAATATTAAAAATACATGGGGTCCAAACTTTCCTTTTTCCGTTACTCTCTCACCGGCAATTCTCTCTCACCACTCAGCAGATCTCTCTCTATCTCATCGCCGTTAACGGCCCCGTCGCCGTTCTCTCTCACCAGACCTCTTTCTCTCATCGCCGTTAACGATCCCGTCGCCGTTCTCTCTTACCAGACCCCTCTCTCCATCTCATCGCCATTAACGGATCCGTCGCCGTTCTCTCTCACCAGACCTCTCTTTCATCGCCGTTAACAGTCCCGTTGCTGACCCCTAAAATGAACCCACTCATACCCATTACCAGACCCGTACCCACTCCCTCCCTGATCCACCACCACCTCCCCTTCCCTTCCACAACATAACTACCACCCATACCCATTACCAGACTCGTACCCACTCCCTCCCTGATCCACCACCACTTCTCATTCCTTTCCACAACACAACTACCATAACCATTATCTTCCCTTCCGCAATACCATACCCATGTAACAGTAAATAAATAAAATAGTAAATAATTACCAAAAATTTGAAGTATATTGGCTAGCAGTAATCGTCCCATCCTGATGAGTAAAGGCTAATGATCGAGAGCATAAATAAAGAGCGAAAAGAGTCATAAACAAAAGACTAATGGATATTTGTAAAACAAAGACTGATCAAAGATACTCACCTTCTTCGGGTTCTCTAAAATTGAATTCGGATGCTGCTGTCAGGAATGGTGTTGGTTTTGTGGGTTTACGGGCTGTCGTCAAAGGCCACCAAGGCTGGGTTGTCGCTGCCTATATGCGTGGTTTTTTCTCCCCTGAGATTGGTGAGTTTCTAGCACTTAGAGAATGCCTCCTTCTGGTTATCTCTCTCAGTTTGCAGGTGTTGTTTGCGGAGGGTGATGCTTAGATTATGGCTTCAGCGCTCGCTCGAAGATTCAAAGGATGCCGATATAATTTTTGTCAAGCTAACCAGGAAGTATAACTCAATGAAGTTGAGTTTATTATATTGAGATTTAATTTTCCTTATTGGTGGGATTATTGAGAAATGCAAACTTTTCTTTAGTGGTAAAAAACTTAATTCAAATTATTACGTGTTTGCCAATGTAGCTGAAACTAAAATGCCTTAATGGGTATAAATTTTATATACTTTTGAAATCTCTCGGTCTAATAGCTTTTCACTTTGTAATGTTCAGTATCTGAGCATTTGTTAAGATAATATGATTTGTATCTATTGAAAAATGAATCACACACATTAAATAGAGTCTATTTCCATTTACATATATTATTTAATCACACGCACACACAAAATCTATTTCCATTTACATATATTAATTAATCACACACACACACACACACACACACACACACAGTCTATTTCCATTTACATATATTATTTAATCACACACATTACATATATCATTTAATCACACACACACACACAGAATCTATTTCCATTTACATATTATTTGATCACACACACACACACATTTCCATTTACATATATCATTTAATCACACAAACACACACATACACAGAGTCTATTTCCACTTGTATATATTATTTAATCACACATATTACATATATGATTTCATCACACACACACAAAAACACAGACACGCACATTTCCATTTACATATATTATTTAATCACACACACACACACACAGTCTATTTTCATTTACATATATTATTTAATCACACACACACACACACACAAACACACACACACACATTTTCATTTACATATATTATTTAATCACACACAGTCACACATACACACTCATATTATTTAATCACACACACACACAGTCTATTTTCATTTACATATAGACAGAACTTGTTTTCAAGACAATGAAATTACTTTTAAAAATATTAAGTAGACTGGATATGTAACTACTTATGTTAGAGCAAGAAACACTAGGCAAGAGATACAAATATCTGTTATAACAAATCAGCAAATCAAAAAATTAACTAAATTAGTGCAACTTGTAGATATCATTTGATCGTTAATTATAAGCAAAAGAGCAGATTACACATCCCATAAAGAGCTCAAAATTAAATAGGTGGGCATGAAAACATAGAGCCCATCCGATCCGTACGTGTTCACTTCAGTTTTCATGTTTAAATTAAGGAGATTCGGTTACCATGACTGAAAAATACCAAGTTTATCGATTCGGTTTGGTTATGGGTATTCTAACCGAATAGGTCCAATAAATGAATGTATGAGGGCATCTATGTAATTTAAAATATATTTATGTTATTTGGTACATCATATTAATTATTTTATAAGATATTAATAACTTATATGATACATCATTTGAGCATAGATTTAAGTAAAAAATTTAAAAAAATCTAGAAATATTCTAATATTTTTATAGTAACTATGAGGACAAAATATGTATTCTAAGATGAAATTAATGAAAAGAATATCTTTTTGAATGAGATACGGAGATGAAATATTTAAGTATTTTTTTTCTAGTAGATGAGATATTTAAGTTATTTGGGAGATTTGAAGTGTATTTTGAGGAAAAGAATAGTAGAGATACTGATGTCAGTTCAAGTAAATGCAGATATCTTCTCTCGAAAAAAAAAGAAGGTAAATGCAGATCTACCCAAGACAACAAGTTAACCAATAACAAATAATAATTAAAAACTATCAACAATATCAATAACAAACAAGTACAAAGTTGATAGAAATATATTTTGTCGTTTCCACGATTATAAAATCTGGAAACCAAGGGTCGGGTCCAAGCTTCAATGGAAAGTCATTATGACAGTTTTTATTTTTTGGTTTTTAGTCAGCTGAGAAAAACAGATTGCTCTGAATTTTTCAATAAGTTGAATTCAACGTACCAATCAACTCCCAATACCAAAAAATGCATACACAAACCGTTTCTCTTATGAAGTTATGATTTTTATGGAAAGAGAAGCAAACAACATCAGCAATATTAAAAATAGATGGGGTCTAAACTTTCCCTTTTCCCTTACTCTCTCACCGGCAGTTCTCTCTCACCACTCAGCAGATCTCTCTATCTATTCCCCGTTAACGGCCCCGTCGCCGTTCTCTCTCGCAAGACCTCTCTCTCCCATTGCCATTAACGGTCTCGTCGCTGTTCTCTCTCACCAGACCCCTCTCTCCATCTCATCGCCGTTAACGGTCCCGTTGCTCACCCTTAAAATGAACCCACCCATACCCATTACCAGACTCGTTTGCAGAGGGTAATGCTCAGATTATGACTTCAGCGCTCGCTCCAAGATTGTAAGGATGCCGGTATAATTTTTGTCAAGCTAACTAGGAAGTCTAGCTCAATGAAGTTGAGTTTAATATATTGAAATTTAATTTTCCTTTGAGAAATGCAAACTTTCCTTTAGTGGTAAGAGACTTGATTCAAATTATTACGTGTTTGCCAATGTAGCTGAAACTAAAATGCCTTAATAGGTATAAATTTTATATATTTTTGAAATCTCTCGGTCTTATAGCTTTTCACTTTGTAATATTCAGTATCTGAGCATTTGTTGAGATAATATGATTTGTATCTTTTGAAAAATGAATCACACATATTACATAGAGTCTATTTCCATTTACATATATTATTTAATCACACGCACACACAAAATCTATTTCCATTTACATATATTAATTAATCACACACACACACAAACACACAAACACACACACACACAAACACACAAACACACACACACACACACACACACACACACACACACACACACACACACACACACACACACAGAGTCTATCTCCATTTACATATATTATTTAATCACACACACACACAGAGTCTATTTCCATTTACATATTATTTAATCACACACACACACACACATTTCCAGTTACATATATTATTTAATCACACAAACACACACATACACACAAACACACAGAGTCTATTTCCATTTGTATATATTATTTAATCACACATATTACATATATCATTTCATCACACACACACACAAACACAGACACACACATTTCCATTTACATATATTATTTAATCACACACACACAGAGTCTATTTTCATTTACATATATTATTTAATCACACACACACACACACAAACACACACACACATTACATATATCATTTAATCACACACACACACACATTTTCATTTACATATATTATTTAATCACACACAGTCACACACACAAACTCATATTATTTAATCACACACACACACACAGAGTCTATTTTCATTTACATATAGACAGAACTTGTTTGCAAGACAATGAAATTACTTTTAAAAATATTAAGTAGACTGGATATGTAACTACTTATGTTGGAGCAAGAAACACTAGGCAAGAGATACAAATATCTGTTATAACAAATCAGCAAATCAAAAAATTAACTAAATTAGTGCAACTTGTAGATATCATTTAATCGTTAATTATAAGCAAAAGAGCAGATTACACATCCCATAAAGAGCTCAAAATTAAATAGGTGGGCATGAAAACATAGAGCCCATCCGATCCGTACGTGTTCACTTCAGTTTTCATGTTTAAATTAAGGAGATTCGGTTACCATGACTGAAAAATACCAAGTTATCGATTCGGTTTGGTTATGGGTATTCTAACCGAATAGGTCCAATAAATGAATGTATGAGGGCATCTATGTAATTTAAAATATATTTATGTTATTTGGTACGTCATATTAATTATTTTATAAGATATTAATAACTTATATGATACATCATTTGAGCATAGATTGAAGTAAAAAATTTAAAAAAATCTAGAAATATTCTAATATTTTTATAGTAGCTATGAGGACAAAATATGTATTCTAAGATGAAATTAATGAAAAGAATATCTTTTTGAATGAGATACGGAGATGAAATATTTAAGTATTTTTTTTCTAGTAGATGAAATATTTAAGTATTTTTTTTCTAGTAGATGAGATATTTAAGTTATTTGGGAGATTTGAAGTGTATTTTGAGGAAAAGAATAGTAGAGATACTGATGTCAGTTCAAGTAAATGCAGATATCTTCTCTCGAAAAAAAAAAGAAGGTAAATGCAGAACTACCCAAGACAACAAGTTAACCAATAACAAATAATAATTAAAAACTATCAACAATATCAATAACAAACAAGTACAAAGTTGATAGAAATATATTTTGTCGTTTCCACGATTATAAAATCTGGAAACCAAGGGTCGGGTCCAAGCTTCAATGGAAAGTCATTATGACAGTTTTTATTTTTTGGTTTTTAGTCAGCTGAGAAAAACAGATTGCTCTGAATTTTTCAATAAGTTGAATTCAACGTACCAATCAACTCCCAATACCAAAAAATGCATACACAAACCGTTTCTCTTATGAAGTTATGATTTTTATAGAAAGAGAAGCAAAACAACATCAGCAATATTAAAAATAGATGGGGTCTAAACTTTCCCTTTTCCCTTACTCTCTCACCGGCAGTTCTCTCTCACCACTCAGCAGATCTCTCTATCTCATCGCCGTTAACGGCCCCGTCGCCGTTCTCTCTCGCAAGACCTCTCTCTCCCATTGCCATTAACGGTCTCGTCGCTGTTCTCTCTCACCAGACCCCTCTCTCCATCTCATCGCCGTTAACGGTCCCGTTGCTCACCCTTAAAATGAACCCACCCATACTCATTACCAGACTCGTTTGCAGAGGGTAATGCTCAGATTATGGCTTCAGCGCTCGCTCCAAGATTGTAAGGATGCCGGTATAATTTTTGTCAAGCTAACTAGGAAGTCTAGCTCAATAAAGTTGAGTTTAATATATTGAAATTTAATTTTCCTTTGAGAAATGCAAACTTTCCTTTAGTGGTAAGAGACTTGATTCAAATTATTACGTGTTTGCCAATGTAGCTGAAACTAAAATGCCTTAATAGGTAAAAATTTTATATATTTTTGAAATCTCTCGGTCTTATAGCTTTTCACTTTGTAATATTCAGTATCTGAGCATTTGTTGAGATAATATGATTTGTATCTTTTGAAAAATGAATCACACATATTACATAGAGTCTATTTCCATTTACATATATTATTTAATCACACGCACACACAAAATCTATTTCCATTTACATATATTAATTAATCACACACACACACAAACACACAAACACACACACACACACACACACACACACAGAGTCTATCTCCATTTACATATATTATTTAATCACACACACACACAGAGTCTATTTCCATTTACATATTATTTAATCACACACACACACACACATTTCCAGTTACATATATTATTTAATCACACAAACACACACATACACACAAACACACAGAGTCTATTCCATTTGTATATATTATTTAATCACACATATTACATATATCATTTCATCACAAACACACACAAACACAGACACACACATTTCCATTTACATATATTATTTAATCACACACACACAGAGTCTATTTTCATTTACATATATTATTTAATCACACACACACACACACAAACACACACACGCATTACATATATCATTTAATCACACACACACACACATTTTCATTTACATATATTATTTAATCACACACAGTCACACACACAAACTCATATTATTTAATCACACACACACACACACAGAGTCTATTTTCATTTACATATAGACAGAACTTGTTTGCAAGACAATGAAATTACTTTTAAAAATATTAAGTAGACTGGATATGTAACTACTTATGTTGGAGCAAGAAACACTAGGCAAGAGATACAGATATCTGTTATAACAAATCAGCAAATCAAAAATTAAGTAAATTAGTGTAGCTTGTAGATATCATTTGATCGTTAATTATAAGCAAAAGAGCAAATTACACATCCCATAAAGAGCTCAAAATTAAATAGGTGGGCATGAAAACAGAGAGCCCATCTGATCCGTACGTGTTCACTTTAATTTTCATGTTTAAATTAAGGAGATTCGGTTACCATGACTGAAAAATACCATTTTCAAACCGAATAGGTCCAAGAAATGAATGTATGAGGGCATCTATGTAATTTAAAATATATTTATGTTATTTGATACATCATATTAATTATTTTATAAGATATTGATAACTTATATGATACATCATTTGAGCATAGATTTAAGTAAAAAATTTAAAAAATCTAGCAATATTCTAATATTTTTATAGTAACTATGAGGACAAAATATGTAATCTAAGATGAAATTAATGAAAAGAATATCTTTTTGAATGAGATACGGAGATGAAATATTTAAGTATTTTTTTTCTAGTAGATGAGATATTTAAGTTATTTGGTAGATTTGAAGTGTATTTTGGGGAAAAGAATAGTAGAGATACTGATGTCAGTTCAAGTAAATGCAGATATCTTCTCTCGAAAAAAAAAAAAGTAAATGCAGATCTACCCAAGACAACAAGTTAACCAATAACAAATAATAATTAAAAACTATCAACAATATCAATAACAAACAAGTACAAAGTTGATAGAAATATATTTTGTCGTTTCCACGATTATAAAATCTAGAAACCAAGGGTCGGGTCCAAGCTTCAATGGAAAGTCATTATGACAGTTTTTATTTTTTGGTTTTTAGTCAGCTAAGAAAAACAGATTGCTCTGAATTTTTCAATAAGTTGAATTCAACGTACCAATCAACTCCCAATACCAAAAAATGCATACACAAACCGTTTCTCTTGTGAAGTTATGATTTTTATGGAAAGAGAAGAAAAACAACATCAGCAATATTAAAAATAGATGGGGTCCAAACTTTCCCTTTTCCTTTACTCTCTCACCGGCAGTTCTCTCTCACCACTTAGCAGATCTCTCTATCTCATCGCCGTTAACGGCCCCGTCGCCGTTCTCTCTCGCAAGACCTGTCTCTCCCATTGCCATTAACGGTCCCGTCGCTGTTCTCTCTCACCAGACCCCTCTCTCTATCTCATCGCCGTTAACGGTCCTGTTGCTCACCCTTAAAATGAACCCACCCATACCCATGACCAGACTCGTTTGCAGAGGGTAATGCTCAGATTATGGCTTCACCGCTCGCTCCAAGATTGTAAGGATGCCGGTATAATTTTTGTCAAGCTAACTAGGAAGTCTAGCTCAATGAAGTTGAGTTTAATAGATTGAAATTTAATTTTCCTTTGAGAAATGCAAACTTTCCTTTAGTGGTAAGAGACTTGATTCAAATTATTACGTGTTTGCCAATGTAGCTGAAACTAAAATGCCTTAATAGGTATAAATTTTATATATTTTTGAAATCTCTCGGTCTTATAGCTTTTCACTTTATAATGTTCAATATCTGAGCATTTGTTGAGATAATATGATTTGTATCTTTTGAAAAATGAATCACACACATTACATAGAGTCTATTTCCATTTACATATATTATTTAATCACACGCACACACAAAATCTATTTCCATTTACATATATTAATTAATCACACACACACACAAACACACACACACACACACACACACACACACACACAGAGTCTATTGCTATTTACATATATTATTTAATCACACACAAACACACACACACACACACACAGAGTCGATTTCTATTTACATATATTATTTAATCACACACATTACATATATCATTTAATCACACACACACACACAGAGTCTATGACAGACCCCATTTCCTAGGCGATCTGCTGGCACTCTACGGTGACCCTCCAGTTAGCCCTTACGCTCAACTAAAGAATCCCCCGCAGAGCTAAGCCATATTCTTTCTCAACATTTACGAAAACAGCGGAAACGAGGGGAAATTTTTTTTTTTTTCATTTTTATTTTAAAACCCTTTTTCAAAATATTTTATAAAAATTTGGGCAGCATCCCGTCTGTTTTTTCGGACTTTGCCACCCTGTAAATAATAAAATTTAACACTTCTAAAATCATAAAAACAATTTCCCCCAACTACGGAGCCTCAGGCTCTCAATTTCCCACACAACCACAACCACAAATTCAAGTTTCAATTTATGAACTAGTTATCAATAAAATCTCATGTCATGCATCAATTTACTTCAAAACATAATTTAAATCCACAAAATAATATTTACAAAACCATGTGGATCTAACAAAATATTTACATCACTTAATATTAAACTAAAATATAATTGGGAAATCACATTAGCACTGACGCCGCGGCTATCTAATGTCGTCCGGGGAAATCCGCAGCTATGGTACCTGTGCCTGGGAGGTTTGTTTAAAAATACAGAAAATATTGGGTGAGCTTTAAAAGCCCAGTGAGTGTCATAATGTATCATTTAAACCATACTTTATAAAAACCTCCCTAAAACATTTTCAAATTCATTTATTTACAATCAAGTTTCATGCATTATTAATATAAAACATATATTGCACGGTTTTCAATTTCATAATGGGATCTCCTATGGTTGCGGGGTTTTTATTCAAAAATCATTTTTCTTTTTAATGAAACGAACTGGTCCGACTCCGCTCGAAGGTGTCCTGCCAACCAGTCGTTTTCATTATCATAAACCGGATATGGTCCGACTCCGCTCGTAGGTGTCCTGCCAACCAATCCGGTTCCCGCCAACCTATAGTGACCCGTGCCTCATGGTACCCTAGTATAGAGCGGGATCCTGAAACGCTCTCTATCCGGTTCATGTAGCGGAATCCTGCATCGCTATAGAGCGGAACTCTGTCTCGCTCGGGTAAGCTAGCAAATAATATACCTTTCACGCGCATTGGGCTAATCTCTCAGACATCTGACTGACACGACATCTTGCGGGTATCTCCCGCGGTTAGTTTAGTTAGTGACATACTGACAGTACTAACTCTACCAATGCGCGCTTCGGGTACTCAACCCAGACCGGTACTAATATGATACTATCGTGGGTAAGCCATAGGTTTTCTTTTTCACTTTTTAAAACTAAAATCCATTTCACATATAAGCAATTCAAACATGAAACCATTATTTCACGAAATCACAAAATCATATCATCAGTTACCGTGCTATTTATCATTTAAATCATATTTCATTTTCATCAAAAATATCAAAACATGCATGAAACATCCATTCATTTATTAAATCAACAAAAGCGTATAAAAATCAGTTTGACACTCACCTTCCGCTATCAATTCCAAACGGATTTCCGGAAGCCTCTAAAACTGCGCTCTAGCGCTCTTCCCTGGCTCCACCGGATCGCTCGTCACCTACACAACATATATATACGTAAATTTACGCTCGCATCAACTTCCGTAGACTCAAAATAATTAAAAACTACACCATCGTCTCTAATTGACCATTTTTAGGCGTAATCTCTCCATTTTGATTCCTTAATCAAATTTCCGACTTTTATTAATCCCAATACGCCTAATCAAACTCATTAGGATCATCCGAACTCTCAACGGACGCCGTATGGGTAAATTTACAAAATTGCCCATTAAACTAGTTTACTCGCGATTTTGATTTCTCTTTGAATCTATGGTATTTTCTTGGTTTTCTAAACTCCTTATCAACCTCAAATACTTATTTTTCAACTTGTTTTCACTCAAAAATAACCAACCAACAAATCACAACAAAATCCATCTCAAATCAACTCATATACCAACAAAAATCATCATTTTCGAACTCAAACAACTCACCCCTTTTTCTATCGCGTTGACTTCGCTTTTGGGATGGTTTTGGACTGATTTTGGGATGGATCTGGGCTGGGTTTGGGCTGGTTTCCTTCCTCTTTTCTTCCCCTCTCTTCCTCTCTCTCTTTCCCCCTTGGTTCTGCCGCGATTTGCGGCTGTTCTGGGCGTGAATCTGCTGTCCGATCTGCACGCGCAGGGGCTGTTTTGGCTGCTGGATCAGCTCCGTTTCAGCTCCATTCAAGTCAGGTTTGAGCTGATCTAGGTGCAGGTTGGGCTGGGGTAACTCGTCGGCGTTGATTGGGGCTGTTTCGTCGACGATTTCAGCTTGTTTCCACCTTGATCTGTCACAATTTTGCTGCAGATTTTTGCTTCCGTTCACGGCGATCTCGACGGCTGGACAACTGCTGCTCGGCGATGGTGCACGGCTGGTCGGCGTTGGTCCTCCTCCTCTCTTCTTCTTCTTCCTTTCTTTTCTTTCTTCTCTCTTTTCTTCTTCCCTTTCTTTCTTTCTTTCTTTTTTTTCGAGAGAGAGAGACTGGTTCCTTTTTTTATTTTGAAAAGTCAACAACATCTTCTTGGCTTCTATTTTCCTCCACAATAATCTCAATAATTCCACTTACACCCTAAACCAATTCCATTTTCCTCTCTTAGATTCTAGCTTAATCTCACTACGACCACAATTATTAAAAATTATCTTCACTTTAATCCATTTCTACCTTAGAAATTATTCAACTTCATTTATCATTTTAACTTCCCGTTTAATCTCCAATTGACTTTAAATCAATTCCAATGGGTTCTCTATGACCTTAAGCGTCTCCATAATTAATTTAGGATCTCTAATCGCCACTTAGGGACGATTCCTAGGTATCCGTACAATAATAAAAATAGAGGGTTTACAGTCTATTTCCATTTATACATATTATTTAATCACACACACACACACATTTCCATTTACATATATTATTTAATCACACAAACACACACATACACAGAGTCTATTTACATTTGTATATATTATTTAATCACACATATTACATATATCATTTCATCACACACACACACAAACACAGACACACACATTTCCATTTACATATATTATTTAATCACACACACACACAGAGTCTATTTTCATTTACATATATTATTTAATCACACACATTACTTATATCATTTAATCACACACACACATTTTCATTTACATATATTATTTAATCACACACAGTCATACACACACACTCATATTATTTAATCACACACACACACAGAGTCTATTTTCATTTACATATAGATAGAACTTGTTTTCAAGACAATGAAATTACTTTTAAAAATATTAAGTAGACTGGATATGTAACTACTTATGTTGGAACAAGAAACACTAGGCAAGAGATACAAATATCTGTTATAACAAATCAGCAAATCAAAAAATTAACTAAATTAGTGCAACTTGTAGATATCATTTGATCGTTAATTATAAGCAAAAGAGCAGATGACACATCCCATAAAGAGCTCAAAATTAAATAGGTGGGCATGAAAACATAGAGCCCATCCGATCCGTACGTGTTCACTTCAGTTTTCATGTTTAAATTAAGGAGATTCGGTTACCATGACTGAAAAATACCAAGTTTATCGATTCGATTTGGTTATGGGTATTCAAACCGAATAGGTCCAATAAATGAATGTATGAGGGCATCTATGTAATTTAAAATATATTTATGTTATTTGGTACATCATATTAATTATTTTATAATATATTGATAACTTATATGATACATCATTTGAGCATAGATTTAAGTAAAAAATTTAAAAAATCTAGCAATATTCTAATATTTTTATAGTAACTATGAGGACAAAATATGTATTCTAAGATGAAATTAATGAAAAGAATATCTTTTTGAATGAGATACGGAGATGAAATATTTAAGTATTTTTTTTCTAGTAGATGAGATATTTAAGTTATTTGGTAGATTTGAAGTGTATTTTGGGGAAAAGAATAGTAGATACTGATGTCAGTTCAAGTAAATGCAGATATCTTCTCTCGAAAAAAAAAAAAAGGTAAATGCACCTCTACCCAAGACAACAAGTTAACCAATAACAAATAATAATTAAAAACTATCAACAATATCAATAACAAACAAGTACAAAGTTGATAGAAATATATTTTGTCGTTTCCACGATTATAAAATCTGGAAACCAAGGGTCGGGTCCAAGCTTCAATGGAAAGTCATTATGACAGTTTTTATTTTTTGGTTTTTAGTCGGCTGAGAAAAACAGATTGCTCTGAATTTTTCAATAAGTTGAATTCAACGTACCAATCAACTCCCAATACCAAAAAATGCATACACAAACCGTTTCTCTTGTGAAGTTATGATTTTTATGGAAAGAGAAGAAAAACAACATCAGCAATATTAAAAATAGATGGGGTCTAAACTTTCCCTTTTCCCTTACTCTCTCACCGGCAGTTCTCTCTCACCACTCAGCAGATCTCTCTATCTCATCGCCGTTAACGGCCCCGTCGCCGTTCTCTCTCGCAAGACCTCTCTCTCCCATTGCCATTAACGGTCCCGTCGCTGTTCTCTCTCACCAGACCCCTCTCTCCATCTCATCGCCGTTAACGGTCCCGTTGCTCACCCTTAAAATGAACCCACCCATACCCATTACCAGACTCGTTTGCAGAGGGTAATGCTCAGATTATAGCTTCAGCGCTCGCTCCAAGATTGTAAGGATGCCGGTATAATTTTTATCAAGCTAACTAGGAAGACTAGCTCAATGAAGTTGAGTTTAATATATTGAAATTTAATTTTCCTTTGAGAAATGCAAACTTTCCTTTAGTGGTAAGAGACTTGATTCAAATTATTACGTGTTTGCCAATGTAGCTGAAACTAAAATGCCTTAATAGGTATAAATTTTATATATTTTTGAAATCTCTCGGTCTTATAGCTTTTCACTTTATAATGTTCAGTATCTGAGCATTTATTAAGATAATATGATTTGTATCTTTTGAAAAATGAATCACACACATTACATAGAGTCTATTTCCATTTACATATATTATTTAATCACACGCACACACAAAATCTATTTCCATTTACATATATTAATTAATCACACACACACACAAACACACACACACACACACAGTCTATCTCCATTTACATATATTATTTAATCACACACATTACATATATCATTTAATCACACACACACACAGAATCTATTTCCATTTACATATTATTTAATCACACACACACACACATTTCCAGTTACATATATTATTTAATCACACAAACACACACATACACACAAATACACAGAGTCTATTTCCATTTGTATATATTATTTAATCACACATATTACATATATCATTTCATCACACACACACACAAACACAGACACACACATTTCCATTTACATATATTATTTAATCACACACACACAGAGTCTATTTTCATTTACATATATTATTTAATCACACACATTACATATATCATTTAATCACACACACACACACACAAACACACACACACACATTTTCATTTACATATAATATTTAATCACACACAGTCACACACACAAACTCATATTATTTAATCACACACACACACACAGAGTCTATTTTCATTTACATATAGACAGAACTTGTTTGCAAGACAATGAAATTACTTTTAAAAATATTAAGTAGACTGGATATGTAACTACTTATGTTGGAGCAAGAAACACTAGGCAAGAGATACAAATATCTGTTATAACAAATCCGCAAATTAAAAAATTAAGTAAATTAGTGTAGCTTGTAGATATCATTTGATCGTTAATTATAAGCAAAAGAGCAAATTACACATCCCATAAAGAGCTCAAAATTAAATAGGTGGGCATGAAAACATGGAGCCCATCTGATCCGTACGTGTTCACTTCAGTTTTCATGTTTAAATTAAGGAGATTCGGTTACCATGACTGAAAAATACCATTTTCAAACCGAATAGGTCCAATAAATGAATGTATGAGGGCATCTATGTAATTTAAAATATATTTATGTTATTTGATACATCATATTAATTATTTTATAAGATATTGATAACTTATATGATACATCATTTGAGCATAGATTTAAGTAAAAAATTTAAAAAATCTAGCAATATTCTAATATTTTATAGTAACTATGAGGACAAAATATGTATTCTAAGATGAAATTAATGAAAAGAATATCTTTTTGAATGAGATACGGAGATGAAATATTTAAGTATTTTTTTTCTAGTAGATGAGATATTTAAGTTATTTGGTAGATTTGAAGTGTATTTTGGGGAAAAGAATAGTAGAGATATTGATGTCAGTTCAAGTAAATGCAGATATCTTCTCTCAAAAAAAAAAAAAAGGTAAATGCAGATCTACCCAAGACAACAAGTTAACCAATAACAAATAATAATTAAAAACTATCAACAATATCAATAACAAACAAGTACAAAGTTGATAGAAATATATTTTGTCGTTTCCACGATTATAAAATTTGGAAACCAAGGGTCGGGTCCAAGCTTCAATGGAAAGTCATTATGACAGTTTTTATTTTTTGGTTTTTAGTCGGCTGAGAAAAACAGATTGCTCTGAATTTTTCAATAAGTTGAATTCAACGTACCAATCAACTCCCAATACCAAAAAATGCATACGCAAACCGTTTCTCTTGTGAAGTTATGATTTTTATGGAAAGAGAAGAAAAACAACATCAGCAATATTAAAAATAGATGGGGTCTAAACTTTCCCTTTTCCCTTACTCTCTCACCGGCAGTTCTCTCTCACCACTCAGCAGATCTCTCTATCTCATCGCCGTTAACGGCCCCGTCGCCGTTCTCTCTCGCAAGACCTCTCTCTCCCATTGCCATTAATGGTCCCGTCGTTGTTCTCTCTCACCAGACCCCTCTCTCCATCTCATCGCCGTTAACGATCCCTTTGCTCACCCTTAAAATGAACCCACCCATACCCATTACCAGACTCGTTTGCAGAGGGTAATGCTCAGATTATGGCTTCAGCGCTCGCTCCAAGATTGTAAGGATGCCGGTATAATTTTTGTCAAGCTAACTAGGAAGTCTAGCTCAATGAAGTTGAGTTTAATAGATTGAAATTTAATTTTCCTTTGAGAAATGCAAACTTTCCTTTAGTGGTAAGAGACTTGATTCAAATTATTTCGTGTTTGCCAATGTAGCTGAAACTAAAATGCCTTAATAGGTATAAATTTTATATATTTTTGAAATCTCTCGGTCTTATAGCTTTTCACTTTGTAATGTTCAGTATCTGAGCATTTGTTGAGATAATATGATTTGTATCTTTTGAAAAATGAATCACACATATTACATAGAGTCTATTTCCATTTACATATATTATTTAATCACACGCACACACAAAATCTATTTCCATTTACATATATTAATTAATCACACACACACACAAACACACACACACACACACACACACACAGTCTATTTCTATTTACAGATATTATTTAATCACACACAAACACACACACACACGCACACACACACACACAGAGTCTATTTCTATTTACATATATTATTTAATCACACACATTACATATATCATTTAATCACACACACACACATAGAGTCTATTTCCATTTACATATATTATTTAATCACACACACACACACAGAGTCTATTTCCAATTACATATATTATTTAATCACACACATTACATATATCATTTAATCACACACACACACACACACACATAATCTATTTCCATTTACACATTATTTAATCACACACACACACACACACACACACGCATTTTCATTTACGTATATGATTTAATCACACACACACACACACACATTTCCATTTACATATATTATTTAATCACACACACACACACACACACAGAGTCTATTTTCATTTACATATATTATTTAATCGCACATATTACATATATCATTTAATCACACACACACACACACAAACACACACACACACATTTCCATTTACATATATTATTTAATCACACACACACAGAGTCTATTTTCATTTACATATATTATTTAATTACACACATTACATATATCATTTAATCACATACACACACACACATTTCCATTTACATATATTATTTAATCACACACACACACAAATAAAGAGGAAGGAGAGTCACAAACAAAAGACTAATGGATATTTGTAAAACAAAGACTGATCAAAGATACTCACCTTCCTTGAGTTCTCTAAAATTTAATTCGGATGCTACTATTAGGAATGGTGTTGGTTTTGTGGGTTAACGGGCTGTCATCAAGGGCCACCAAGGCTGGGTTGTAGATGCCTGTATGCGTGGTTTTTTCTCCCCTGAGATTGGTGAGTTTCTGGCACTTAGAAAATGCCTCCTTCTGGTTATCTCTCTCAGTTTGTAGGTGTCATTTGTGGAGGGTGATGCTCAGAACGTGGCTTCAGCGCTCGCTCGAAGATTGTAAGGATGCCAATATAATTTTTGTCAAGCTAACCAGGAAGTGTAGCTCAATGAAGTTGAATTTATTATATTGAAATTTAATTTTCCTTATTGGTAGGATTATTGAGAAATGCAAACTTTCCTTTAGTGGTAATAGACTTAATTCAAATTATTACGTTTTGCCAATGTAGCTGAAACTAAAATGGCTTAGTAGGTATAAATTTTATATATTTTTGAAATCTTTCGGTCTTATAGCTTTTCACTTTGTAATGTTCAGTATCTGAGCATTTATTGAGATAATATGATTTGTATCTTTTGAAAAATAAATCACACAAATTACATAGAGCCTATTTCCATTTACATATATTATTTAACCACACACATTACTTATATCATTTAATCACACACACACACACACACAGAGTCTATTTCCAATTACATATTATTTAATCACACACACACACACACACACATTTTCATTTACATATATTATTTAATCACACAGACGCACACACACAGTCTATTTTCATTTACATATATTATTTAATCGCACATATTACATATATCAGTTAATCACACACACACACACACAAACACACACACACACATTTCCATTTACATATATTATTTAATCACACACACACACACACACACAGTCTATTTTCATTTACATATATTATTTAATCACACACACACACACATTTCCATTTACATATATTATTTAATCACACACATACACAAATAAAGAGCAAAGATAGTCACAAACAAAAGGCTAACGGATATTTGTAAAACAAAGACTGATCAAAGATACTCACCTTCCCCGAGTTCCCTAATATTGAATTCGGATGATGCTTTCAGGAATGGTGTTGGTTTTGTGGGTTTACGGGCCGTCGTCAGAGGCCACCAAGGCTGGGTTGTAGCTGCCTGTATGCGTGGTTTTTTCTCCCCTGAGATTGGTGAGTTTCTGGCACTTAGAGAATGTCTCCTTCTGGTTATCTCTCTCGGTTTGTAGATGTCATTTGTGGAGCGTGATGCTCAGATTACGGCTTCAGCGCTCGCTCAAATATTGTAAGGATGCCGGTATAATTTTTGTCAAGCTAACCAGGAAGTGTAGCTCAATGAAGTTGAGTTTATTATATTGAAATTTAATTTTCCTTATTGGTAGGATTATTGAGAAATGCAAACTTTCCTTTAGTGGTAATAGACTTAATTCAAATTATAACGTGTTTGTCAATGTAGTTGAAACTAAAATGCCTTAATAGGTATAAATTTTATATATTTTTGAAATCTCTCGGTCTTATAGCTTTTCACTTTGTAATGTTCAGTATCTGAGCATTTGTTGAGATAATATGATTTGTATCTTTTGAAAAATAAATCACACAAATTACATAGAGCCTATTTCCATTTACATATATTATTTAATCACACACACACACAAAATCTATTTCCATTTACATATATTATTTAATCACATACACACACGCACACAGAGTCTATTTCCATTTACATATATCATTTAATCACACACACACACTCACAGAGTCTATTTCCATTTACATATTATTTAATCACGCACACACACACAAACACACACACACACAAAGTCTATTTCCATTTACATATATTATTTAATCACACATATTACATATATCATTTAATCACACACACACACACACACAGAGTCTATTTCTACTTACATATATTATTTAATCACACACATTACATATATCATTTAATCACACACACACACATATTTTTATTTACATATATTATTTAATCACACACACACACAAATAAAGAGCAAAGAGAGTCACAAGCAAAGGGCAAAGAGAGTCACAAACAAAGAGCAAATAGAGTCACAAACAAAGAGCAAAGAGAGTCACAAACAAAAGACTAATGGATATTTGTAAAACAAAGACTGATCAAAGATAATCACCTTCCTCGGGTTCTCTAAAATTAAATTCAGATGCTGCTGTCAAGAATGGTGTTGGTTTTGTTGGTTTACGAGCTGTCGTCAGGGGCCACCAAGGCTGGGTTGTAGCTGCCTGTATGCGTGGTTTTTTCTCCACTGAGATTGGTGAGTTTCTGGCACATAGAGAATGCCTTCTTCTGGCTATCTCTCTCAGTTTGCAGGTGTCGTTTGCGGAGGGTGATGCTCAGATTGTGGCTTCAGCGCTCGCTCGAAGATTATAAGGATGCCGGTATAATTTTTATCAAGCTAACCAGGAAGTGTAGCTCAATGAAGTTGAGTTTATTATATTGAAATTTAATTTTCCTTATTGGTAGGATTATTGAGAAATGCAAACTTTCATTTAGTGGTAATAGACTTAATTCAAATTATAACGTGTTTGCCAATGTAGCTGAAACTAAAATGGCTTAGTAGGTATAAATTTTATATATTTTTGAAATCTCTCTGTCTTATAGCTTTTCCATTTGTAATGTTCAGTATATGAGCATTTGTTGAGATAATATGATTTGTATCTTTTGAAAAATGAATTACACACATTACATAGAGCCTATTTCCATTTACATATATTATTTAATCACACACATATACAAAATCTATTTCCATTTACATATATTATTTAATCACACACACACACACACAGAGTCTATTTCCATTTACATATATTTTTAATCACAAACATTACATATATCATTTCATCACACACACCCACACACACACACACCCACACACAGAGTCTATTTCCATTTACATATTATTTAATCACACGCACACACACACAAACACACACACATTTCCATTTACATATATTATTTAATCACACACACACACACACACATATATTATTTAATCACACACACACACACACAGAGTCTATTTCCATTTACATATAGACAGAACTTGTTTTCACACACACATACAGAGAGTATATTTCCATTTACATATAGACAGAACTTGTTTTCAAGACAAGGAAATTACTTTTAAAAATATTAAGTAGACTGGATAAGTAAGTACTTACATTGGAGCAAGAAACATTAGGCAGGAGGTACAAATATTTGTTATAACAAATCAGCAAATCAAAAAATTAAGTAAATTAGTATAGTTTGTAAATATCATTTGATCGTTAATTATAAGCAAAAGAGCAAATTACACACCCCATAAAAAACTCTAAATTAAATAAATAAACTGAAGGTGGGCATGAAAACATAGAGCTCACTCGATCCGTACGTGTTCACTTCAGTTTTCATGTTTAAATTAAGGAGATTCGGTTACCATGACTGGAAAACACCAAGTTTATCGATTCGGTTTTGTTATGGGTATTCAAATCGAATAGGCCCAATAAATGAATGTATGAGGGCATATATGTAATTTAAAAGATATTTAAGTTATTTGGTACATCATATTAATTATTTTATAAGATATTGATAACTTATATGCTACATTATTTGAGCATAGATTTAAGTAAAAAATTTAAGTAATCTAGCAATATTCTAATATTTTTATAGTAACTATGAGGACAAAATATGTATTCTAAGATGAAATTAATGAAAAAAATATCTTTTTGAATGAGATACGGAGATGAGATATTTAAGTGTTTTTTTTCTAGTAGATGAGATATTTAAGTTATTTGGTAGATTTGAAGTGTGATTTTGGGGAAAAGAATAGTAGAGATACTGATGTCAGTCCAAGTAAATGCAGATATCTTCTCTAAAAAAAAAAAAAGGTAAATGCAGATCTACCTTTGATAGCAAGTTAAGCAATAACAAATAATAATTAAAAACTATCAACAATGTCAATAACAAACAAGTAAAAAGTTGATAGAAATATATTTTGTCGTTTCCACGGTTATAAAATCTGGAAACCAAGGGTCGGGTCCAAGCTTCAATGGAAAGTCATTATGACACAGTTTTTATTTTTTGGTTTTTAGTCAGTTGAGAAAAACAGACTGCTCTAAATTTTTCAATAAGTTGAATTCAACGTACCAATCTACTCCCCAAACCAAAAAATGCATACACAAATCGTTTCTCTTGTGAAATTATGATTTTTATGGAAAGAGAAGCAAAACAACACCAGCAATCTTAAAAATACATGGGGTCCAAACTTTCCCTTTTCCCTTACTCTCTCACCGGCAATTCTCTCTCACCACTCAGCAGATCTCTCTCTCTCATCACCGTTAACGGCCCTGTCGCCATTCTCTCTCACCAGACCTCTCTCTCATCGCCGTTAACGGTCCCATCGTCATTCTCTCTCACCAGACCCCTCTCTCCATCTCATCGCCGTTAACGAATCCGTCGCCTTTCTCTCTCACCAGACCTCTCTCTCATCGTCGTTAACGATCCCGTTGCTCACCCCTAAAATGAACCCACCCATACCCATTACCAGACCCGTACCCACTCCCTCCCTTATCCACCACCACCTCCCCTTCCATTCCACAGCATAACTACCACCCATACCTATTACTAGACCCGTACCCACTCCCTCCCTGATCCACCACCACCTCTCATTTCCTTCTACAACATAACAACCACCAATACCCATTACCAGCCCCGTACCCACTCCCTCCCTGATCCACCACCACATCTCCTTCCTTTCCATAACACAACTACCATAACCATTGTCTTTCCTTCCGCAATACCATAACCATGTAACAGTAAATAAATAAAATAATAAATAACTTACCAAAAATTTGAAGTATATTGACCCCCAGTAGTCGTCCCATCCTGATGAGTAAAGACTGATGATCGAGAGCACAAATAAAGAGCAAAGAGAGTCACAAACAAATAGCAAAGAAAGTCACAAACAAAAGACTAATGGATATTTGTAAAACAAAAACTGATCAAAGATACTCACCTTCCCCGGATTCTTTAAAATTGAATTCGGATGCTGCTGTCAGGAATGATGTTGGTTTTGTGGGTTTACAGGCTATCGTCAGGGGCCACCAAGGCTGGGTTGTAGCTGCTTGTATGCGTGGTTTTTCCTCCCTTGAGATTGGTGAGTTTCTGGCATTTAGAGAATGCCTCCTTCTGGCTAGCTCTCTTAGTTTGCAGGTGTCGTTTGCGAAGGGTGATGCTCAGATTGTGGCTTCAGTGCTCGCTCGAAGATTGTAAGGATGCCGGTATAATTTTTGTCAAGCTAACCAGGAAGTGTAGCTCAATGAAGTTGAGTTTGTTATATTGAAATTTAATTTTCCTTATTGGTAGGATTATTGAGAAATGCAAACTTTCCTTTAGTGGTAAGAGACTTAATTCAAATTATTACGTGCTTGGGTAAATATACATAATTCAAATTATTATGTATATTTAGTGAGCATTCTAAATATACATTACGTGTTTGGGTGGAAAGTTGCAGAAAATGATTAGTATTTGATCTTCTTAAGTTGTATGTCAATCTGTATGTTACTCCAAAAGCTAGAAAATATGTATTTATAAAGTCAGTTTATTTAGTTGGCAAATTGAATTTTGCATTACGTTGCAAAAATGAATTTCGACCTAAATTACCTTCAATTGTTCAATTTGTGGGGTCCGTATAGTCTAGCATGTAGGATTTCGTGTCTTCAAACATTTTCATTGGATTTTACAGCCATACTTAGTGTGTATACTTTCTTCTTTCATTCCCTTTGTTGATCAAAGTTTGGTTCTGTTGTAAATGTGTTATATTGACATTTTAATTTTATATGTTTGTCAATGTAGCTGAAACTAAAATATCTTAGTGGGTATAAATTTTATATATTTCTGAAACCTCTCGATCTTATAACATTTCACTTTGTAATATTCAGTATCTAAGCATTTGTTGAGATAATATGATTTGTATCTTTTGAAAAATGAATCCCTTTCACCGAAAATTTATTTCATGAACAATAAAATCAGTTTATAAATGCATAATAGTACTTCTCCCTGCAGCGTCCACGCGCCTGCCAGAGGTTGTCAATGTCCTATATATGATTAAAATATGCCTCAGCGACTCTTTTTTGTTTTTGAAAAACTTCATTATAATTTTTTTTCTTTTTAGAGACTACTTCAATATAGTTTTCATTCATCAGAAACTATAAGTTTTTATTTTTATTTTTATTTTGAAAAACAGTTCATTCCATCCTTAATTAAATATATAAACTTTTACTTTGGTGCAAAATATGTGGAAATTTAAAAATCACCTGAAAGAAAATTGGAACATTTTGTAATCCAATATAAATGTGATATCTTTCTTGTCAGATTTCATTATTAGTATCGAACAGTCAAAGCCAAAATGAAATTATTAAGGTAAAACAGTGTATTGTATTGGTCAAAAGAGAAGGTTGTGCATGTTATTATCTTATACTACTCTAAAGTAGCTGATCAAGATTGGCACGTTAAATGAAGTGGTTAAAAGCAGTGCAGTAGTCAATATAAAGAGAAGTATGCTCTGTACTCTTATCAGTCAATCAATCAAAAAAATGAAAAACTCGATACACATAATTTTCTTTGCATCTCCGATGTTTACCTTCTTTTGCTTTCTTCTCTTTCAAGCATAAGTAATCACGTTTTTAGTTTCAAATAAAACCAAAAAAAAGGTAATCACTCTTTTATGAGTGGTCCACTGTTGGTAACCTGCATGACGTGTAGATATTTTATATATTATATTTCAAGGATTCATACTGCATATTAGGGGTGGGCACGATTTGGTTCGGTTCAGTTTTGGAAAAAACCGAACCGAACCGAAAATTTTCAGTCCGGTTGGGCAAAAAAAGACAATCTTGTGCCCAAGTTGAAATATTGAAATTAATAATCCAATTCTTTAAAAAATGTCCGAAAGTAAATTTTTTTAGAATAATCCAAACTCAAAATATATGGTTGTTTGATTCACAAAATTTAAATTCAAAATATGAAAAACGTTTTTCGTCAACTCAAAAAACGAAAAATACATCTTAAGAATGACACCAAACAACACCTAATATTTTTAATTTTTGTTTTAACATTTATTTCAAATGTTGTTCTATATGTTATTTTATTTTTAAGGTTTTTTGATGATTTCATAAATTTTTAAAGGGCATGATAGTGATTGCATGTATTTTTTAACCGTAAATTTGACTTTTTTACAGTTGCAATAGAGGTTAATAGAAAAGGGTTTTTAGCTAATTGTTAGAAAGTAGGGTTTCATTGTCATTAATTTCAGAAAAGGTCAACTAATCCTATCCATCAATTATATCTATTAGATTGATTATAAAATTGGTTATTAAAATCAAATCTAATTATTGTAATTATAAGATATCCAACTAATAAAATAGTCAAATTCTTTTAGAAATAATGGGTTTTCAATAACATTCTTATTATTTTATACAACACCTACTAATTCAAAATTACGAATTTCAAAGCCTATATAAATTTTAAGAGAAAAACTTCAACACGTTTGGAACCATATATAGAGGAAAACCTAAAAGACAAAAAAGGAATTGTTGTATTATAGAGCCATGATGTTTAAGGTTGAATCCTTTTCTTTCATCTTTCTCTGCTTTCTAATCTTTCTCTGCTTTCTAGAATGTGTCATTTACCAAACAAGGTTTTTTTTTTTGTTTTTTTGTAATTACTATTTACAATGGGACATGAGATAAATCTAAATTATTAATAGGTTAAATGGGAACTTTCTAACATTAAATCACGTTAAGTTTTGCTTGGAATAAGTGTGTTAACACATTATGAGTTCAGTCGATTTATATATTAAATATTATCAATTAAATAATTGTTGAGTTGTAGGTGTAGCCTAATTCATAATTTAAATCCCTTCCCTTCGTTTTTCTTTGCTCAGAATAATAAAACAAATATATTACATTATGTCTTTTTCTATGTTACCTCATCGAATCAATAAGATTTTCATAATTTAGAATATCCAAAGACAATGAAGTTCTGCTTAAAAAAAAAGACAATGAATTCAAACAGGGTGTACTGTTTTGTCTGTCTTCAATATTTTACATACGTTGCTAATTTAAAAATATTATCATAGTTTATTTCTTCTGACTTACGTCAACCTTGCACACCTAAGCAACAGTAGGTCAGCAGGCGTCCATATACTTAACATGTGCTTAAATATATTTTAATGAATTATGTTCGATCTATACTTGTCGATGGCTAGTCAACTTATATATAACTCGTTTTTCTTCAATAAATGACAGTAACTTTATTATTTTAAACCTTATTGTTGAAAGTATACAAGAGATTTTACAAATATATATAACTCTCAAATTAGGAAGTTTTGAAAATTTTATTTTAAAAACATAATTACAATCATTCATTTTCAATAGAATATATATATGGTTCCAAATGTGTTGAAGTTTTTCTCTTAAATTTTATATAGGCTTTGAAACTCGTAATTTTGAATTAGTAGGTGTTGTATAAAATAATAAGAATGTTATTGAAAACTCATTATTTTTAAAAGGATTTGACCATTTTATTAGTTGGATAATCTTATAATTATAATAATTAGATTTAACTTTAATAACCAATCTAATAGATATAATTGATGGATATGATTACTTGACCTTTTCTAAAATTAATGACAATGAAACCCTACTTTCTAACAATTAGCTAAAAACCCTTTTCTATTAACCTCTATTGCAACTGTAAATTAAAAAGTCAAATTTACAGTCAAAAAATACATTGCAATCACTATCATGCCCTTTAAAAATTTATAAAATCATTAAAAAAACTTAAAAATAACATAACATCTAGAACAACATTTGAAGTAAATGTTAAAACAAAAAATTAAAAATATTAGGTGCTGTTCGGCATCATTCTCAAGATGTATTTTTTGTTTTTTGAGTTGACGAAAAATGTTTTTCATATTTTGAATTTAAATTTTGTGAAGCAAACAACCATATATTTTGAGTTTGGATTATTCTAAAAAAATTTACTTTAGGATATTTTTTAAAGAACTAGATTTTTAATTTCAATATTTCAACTTGGGCACAAGATTGTCTTGCACACCATAACAAATTTTTTTTGTGGTGATGGTACGGTGCGTTGTTACACCAGATTTACAAGGTACTATTTCAACCTCTTTTGGATCAGTAGCCCGTAAGGTCGGGTTTCCAACTGATATACCAATCACTGAAAATCGTAATCCTTTTTTATATGGAAGATCAGACTATGCTGCAACCACATAGTATATTTAGATAGTTTTGTGTAAGCAAAGCACACAGTATAACTTATATAACTCGTTTTTCTTCAATAAATGATAGTAGCTTTATTATTTTAAACCTTATTGTTGAAAGTATACAAGAGATTTTACAGACATATATAATTCTTAAATTAGGAAGTTTTGAAAATTTTATTCTAAAACATAATTACAATCGTTCATTTTCAATAGAATATATATATATATATTGCTTTGAAAACCCTTGCTATTAACCCGCTTTTCTGCACTAAATCATAACAAATATATGTATATATGTAACCAACAGCAAGTCTTCAACTGCTTCCTAAAATCCTTTTATTGATCGCCAACTGCAATGTCCCGAATGATATGATGAAAGCAAGGTGCTACTATTTGACCAAGAGATGTTGTGTATCAACCGAACCTTCCTCTTCGAGTCCTCATTCCATTACATAAATTGTGATTGTGCTTGGACGTACATTAATTAACAATTAACAATAAAAATACCATGCATTTGTGAGAGTACGGTAGAATTAAACGCTAATGTTAGATTGTTATCTATAAGTTTATCAAATTCTTGAATTTTTCTTAACAAATCTCTTAGTATCCTTAGAGAGATGCTATTAACAAAAGAGAAAATTACGAAGAGTAACCAACTAACCAAAGTATAGAAGCGAAAAATTAGTTCACGAAACGAAATTGAGGGACACCCCAAACACTGAGATCATAAGAGTCCCTTTCGGAACTCAGAAAGAGGGCTATCCTACCAATGAAGTAAAGAGAATCCCCAGCCACCATTTGCTAGACATGAGATCAGCCACCTTATATACTACCTCCTCTAAAAATATTAGAAACATAAACGTGCATGCGAGGAATCAAAGAGATACATATAACTACTGGGTATGGAGACAACAACGAGGGCAATGTTTCAAATTGGCGAAACATTGAACAACCGACATGGAATCACACAACATTCCTGAACGTTTACGACACAATACAAATGCATGCCAGGATACTCCACGTAACCAAATATATTTCTAAAAACACCTAGAAAGTGAGACTAATATATAATTAGACTCGCTCTTCATTTAGTTCTTTCAATAAGTAGGCCCATAAACCATCATTAGCATCATCACAGGAAGCGAAAGTGTATCTGTCTTCTTGAAATTCCCATTGAGAAGTTAAAACCAAAAGTCCGGGGTCTGTATATGTTGCCCCATAATCATCCATTGTGTACAAACCTTCCATTGGAAACGGAGGATCATATCCCACAGACTTTGGAGTTCCCTATATGTATTTTCAGTAGCAGGACCACAACTTGATGAGGAACAAAAATCATCAAAAGACGGTTGTGCATAATCATCCACCGTGAGTATGCCCTCCACTATTGGAAATGGCCTGAGATCCCATAAACTATTGACTTCTCCGTTTGAACTTACAGATGAATCATTTTTCTCTTCAACGATAATTTGATAGTTGTAAGTCTCACCAGCGGAATCACAACTTGATGATGAAGAGAAATTATCGAAAGATGGCTGTGACGACATCATCAAAGGAGTGGAACAATTGCGGTTCCAACCATCATCTGATTCAAATGGATTTTCTTGGTTGATTGATTAATTTCCTTGCAAATGCATATATTTCTTCAAGTGAGTGTGCCAGTGATTTTTTATTTCATTGTCTGTTCTTCCAGGCAGCTTTGATGCAATAGTGGACCATCTAATACAAGAAAACACAATTGTTACAATTAAATTGTAAATCATGGTAAAAAAAGAAAAGAAAAATCAATTGCAAATTCGAGAGATATGAGTACCTACCGATTTCCAAGTTGTTAACGCAAGTTAATAATGGTTTCATTTTCTTCTTAACTGAAGTTTCCACGCTTGATGCCTGGTCTTAGGTATATTCATCCACCGGAGTCTCCAACTTTTCCCACATCTCAACAAACCTAATTCGAAAAAAAAAAAAAAATCAAGGTTAACTAATTGATATTTTCTTGAAATAAAACTGACCAACTAAATAGCAATTGATCATACATGTAGTCTCAAAGATTGATATTTCATTATAAATTAACGGAGGTGTTGGTTGTGCACCCTACCAGCGTCCATTGGCGTCACAGCCCAATTCCAAATGCCATATCTGTTGACATAACCTATCAATTTCTGGTCTTCTTCGGCGACTCGACGAACCCTTTCTCAAATTTGTCTTCTTAGTGGTACGGCAGTTAGACTTCACCATGATTTGATTTTGGTAGCAAAATCTAATTCTCTGTTGTTTCAACTTATCAGCCTCAAGTTTAGAATCGTGCGGTTGAGTGTATATATACATGCATGTGATGCAATTGAATGTGGACGCGTTTCAAAGGATAGTCCAAATTTTACAATGACGACAAGGACTTTTATGGACAAAATATATATGCTTAATTATGCAAGAAAGAGGTTCCCACCTAAATCGTAGATCAATATATAATTTACAATTAATATCGTTAAGTATTGCTTTAGTTTTAGCACATTCATTCTAGTTCAAGTAGTAAGCGCACTTCCCATTACATATATAATAAAGACTTGAGTCGTAACATATGTATATTTACCTGTATAAATGGGGGGTTTTCTTTGCATAAGGTGGGAATTGATTTCTCATGATTGAAAGTAGATTTTAGCCCTATAAATATAAGTTTTACTTGGAATTTATATTACAAATTACCTTTTATACATTTTTTCAAATTATTGTTTTAATGGGAAAAGATTTACTGATTTGAAGAGTTTCTATAACTCTGTGATTATTGTTGTTTTGTCCACTTTGAAACATCACCCAATGTAACAAGAGAAATTTCATTAAAATAAAGTATATGCATTGTATGTTGAGATACAATAAAAAGGAAAAAAGAAAAAAAACAAACAAAACAAAACAAAATCAAGTATGTAAGTGTAAGAGATTGAAGATATATATTATATGTTGAGCTCAATGTTGGTATGATGTTATTCTGGTACCATAATATTAATTTAGGCTTCACAATCCAATATTATCTCTAACTAATTATGAGAGATGAGTCCAGAAACAATTTAAAATAAAATATCAGTTGTAAAAAGTTCAAAATTGTACACAGTAACTAGAATAAGAACCAAATATGTGCATATTTTACAAACAGCACCCCTTAATAGAAGTGATTAAGTGTTTTTGTTAACCCTAAAATATCAAAAGTTCAAATCTAATTCTTATCTATTAAAACATAAAGTATGCATCGCTTGCTACAATATTTTTACAACCATTATGATTGATCAGACGTCATTCTAACCATTGCTTACGGAGCTCATATAAGAATATATATCAGCAAGATTCTACAAATGTGACTATTAAACGAAAACGTTAGAGGATCAAGAATTTACATATTAATTTTTTTTAATTGATCTTATCCTTAACAGATAACTATATTATGGCTTTATCTCTCTCTAGTTGCCTTCTTGAAAATCACAGCCTGATTGGGTAACCATCATAAAATCTTTTCTTTTCCAACAAAGAAAACTATCATGACCAACGAAGTCGATTGGCCTGGTGTAGATAATTATGGACCCCGTGATATTATTGTAAGACTAACATACATACGTCATTAATTTAAGGAAAAAAAAAAAAACACTAAGCAACTACATAAATGAAATACCGCGGCCGAACTGTGTCAAACATGATTTTGATTATAAAATTACCCTGCAAGCTTGTGTCGGATTCCATAGATGGCAGCGGAAGCACCGTTGCTTACATAAGCATTAAGCACCATCAATGTATCGTGGCAAGTACACTAAACTTGGAAGGAAAAAAAACATGTAATTTTTTTTTTTTACAAAAAAAAAAATAATAATAATAATTCACGAGTAGTTGTAAAGAAACAGAAAATTAAGAACAGCCAATACCGTACACCTAGTTTGAAATTCGATTTGGCTTTGCCTATATTCTAAATCTTTGAAATTAAAGAAAAATTAATTTATGGATAGGCTGGTAAGTGCATACAAACGAAGTGGCAGGTGTCCAACATAAAATAATAATATCCCATTTCAGTGACTTAAGTTTCTAGACTAGTTAAACCTTTCACAAAGTGTTTTAAAACTCGGTTTAGACAGTCGCCTGGATGCTTCCTGCACTCCCGGTAATCAACGGCCAAAATTATCACAATCGACTTGATTTGAGAGATAAAAGAGAGAGAAATTATGTTTAGAAATGGGGGATGAGATTGTTATGAGTGGTTACTAAACAATTAGTTAAGGAAAAACAAGTCGATTGCGAAGTCAAAAGTCCATTTGCCATTTTGACTAATAATAAATTTTAGTATAATTTTAGTATTATATATTAGTTAATTACCGAAAAATCTTGGAAATTTGCAATGAACACACTCAAGTCAAAGTCTATTTCCTCGTGCCATTTTGACTACTAAAAAATTCGATCAATTTGATATGTACTCGTTCATGCATATGTTTTCAAGTGACAAGTACACTGTATTATATATAAAAATTTACAAGAATTAAGTTCTAGGCCGGTGCCGCAATTTTATGTTATGTATAATTTTTTACCATGTATCGCTTTCTTCTTTTTATTTATCTCCAAGAGTTCTCTCATAGAACTTTATTTTGCAAACAAAAAATATAGATATTTTTCTTTATACAATTCTTTTAAAAAACAATTGTTGTGCTTTTGTATATTGGTAATTAACCTCACCTATCCCTTTCAATTATTGGAAAAAATAAAATAAATGGATATAAATAAATTATATTTTTATAGACTCTATACTTATATATGAATCGATAAACAAAATAAAATTAATATATCTTTCTGTGCTGTAAATTTTGCAACGGCGTTATATAAGCATTTTGCAAGTAATTGTTCGAGTGTGAAACCTTAATTCAGCACTGTGGTGCTATGCTAATGCATTGGGAGTCAAGCGTTTTCTATTTCTTGTGGAAGAAGGTTTTCCAAATTAATAAGGAGTATTAATTGTACCCGCGAGCTAATATAAATAACTCTTGTTTAGATTTTGTGCTGTGAGAAAAACAAAGAGAGAGTTGTATCATGAGAAAACCTTCCACTTGTAAAACATTATTTTACCGTGGAAGAATTGTTAGTGCACTCCATAAACATAGAGATTTACTAAACCACGTAAAAAAAACTTACATCTCCTTTCTTCATCTGTTTTGTTTGTGTGTGCTTGCATTATTTCATTTTCTTTGTAGTAGCTGGGTCCTCAAGGATGAGGAAAACACCTTTGAGTGTACTAATTCCACTCGTCATTAGAGAGAATGATAATGATTACTTGTGTTTCAGTCTTCAAATGGGAGATTGTCAAAGTGTGAAGTCTGAATACAAAATTATAACACTATATGAACACATCAAAGGTTAAGTTGAAGAAGGTTTTCTATTTCTAGTAGAAGAAGGATTTTCAAATTAATTACGAGTATTTAATTATATCCGTGAGTTAGTATAAATATTCTTTGTACCTTAAGATTTTATGTTGTGAGAAGAAATCCATTTTGTGAGAGAGAGTGAGAGAGAGCTTTCACTTGTAAATATTATTTTATAGAAGAAGGAGTGCCAGATGCCTGCGTGGATATAGTAATTTTTAAACCAATAAACCATAAAAAAAATATTGCATCTCTTTTAGTTTTCTGTATGTTTGTGTTTTGCGTTCTGTTTTGTTCTGAATAATACTGCGTTGGATCTATGGTTATGATGCTCCAAATTTAGATCAAATGAAATTTAACCAGATCAGTTAAGTAAAATTGATCTAATGATTTGGTTGTATGAATCTTACACAAAAAATGGAACAATATATTTTAAAACATTCAAATGTATGCATTGGTGTAAACTTTGGAAGATTAATTCAATTTAAACAAGTGACTGAAACAACATTTAAATATTGTTCATTAAAAAAAGAAAGGTTTAATTCTGATGATGAAGTCTTTCTTTAAATATTAAGGAAGAAATCTTTGAATGCAGCGTAAAATATGTTTATTTGTCTTTTACCCTTTTAGGTGAGAAAGAGATCTTTTATTTTCTTTGAGATCGAAATAAGATTAATATAAACATATTCATTTCGTCCAAGATCTACCAACTTCTAGTATGTTTTCACTTCTCTCTCTCTACTTTTCTTCACTAGTTGACGATCAAAAATCATATATACATATAATATAGTTTTTCGGGTTCAAGATTTTAAATTTTCAGTTCATGATTATTTGCACCCATAATGTACTTCATGGCTAAAACCTTCTTATATACCCATTTGAGTTAGGGTAAAAAACAAAACACTTGCCAACATTTCTTTTAATGCTGCGAGTTAGAGTACTATCAAAGATACTCAACTACTCCTATTAAGAGATGATAAATGATACTTGCTAACATTAGATATCCATATAAGGTTGAAATTAAGAGATGGTACGATATACTTGCAAACATTAGATATCCAATAACGTTGAAAAAAAGTTATTTTTACATCTACATCAGTAAGAAATTGGAGCTATGTTACAGTAATGTCAAATTAAAAAAAAAAAAAATCAAATGTATAAAATGCATTAATTCTTAATTAATATTTTAATGCAAAAAGAATAATTAAATCTTTAAATATATCACATAAAATTTGATATTTTTCTTGTCAGAAATATTTCTGTTTCATTTATCATTGTTGAATATATAACTAATACAAAAGTAAAGTGTGAACAGTGTAATATTATAACCAAGTATATAACATGTGAACATGTTTGCTGAATGTCATCAGGAATAGTACTTTAATTAGTATGTAATGATTAATTAAGTTCAAGTCCGGGTGTTCACATTTTTCACAACAGCTAATAATCCACTATTTGGCTTCGTTCATTGCATTTAACTTGCCTTTCTCAAGTCTCAAGTCATTAAAAATCATTTTTAGGTTGACCTAAGTAAACAATTGCACAAGTACTTTTAAAGTTTTCCCATAAAGACCATCTTTAATTTGCCACAAATCATACATAACCACTACAATTAAACTGATTAATTTAACAATATCATATATCTCGAAAAATTGGCTTAAAACTCATCTTAAAATAATAATAAACAATTAATTTTTTTTAACATTATATGAATTATAAGATGATGTGATGAATGATGAAATAATAATGATTCACTTTGTTGCATTATATGAAATGAATTTTAAGCAAATTTTTGAATCATATAAGAATATTAAAATTTTCATTTTGTTTTCTTTTTTCAAAAGCAACACGCTTGGATTGTATTTTTTTTTTTTTTTGACAAAATTGTTATTATACTCAACCAGTACATATCATGACCATTTTCAACAATACATGTACTTTTTTTTAACTACCTCAACAATCTTCTAGAATCAGTATGCACATGGTAATTTAACAGTTAAAAGAATTATTCTGTCAAATTACAAAGAAAAAAAGTCAACACTTACGTGAGGACATATTTCAATCATAGACATTGACTGCCTATGGCGGGCTACGGGTACAAGGAGACCTGAATATTCAAATTTCCTTAGAAGCTACCTAGACATTCTCACCAATGAAAGTCTGAATCTGATCTCCAGGAAGCATGCACTTGTATATAAATTGGCAGTCGTTGCTGAAGACGTACGTATAGCAACTGTCTCGATCCACTAAAACCTAATTCTCAAACGCTCTCTTCCTCTTCATTGTATCCAGCGAAACAATACCATGAAGGTATGAATTTCAAATCACTAATTAACATATTTACTTGCAACTCTCCATCTTACATATAAATTATATGTAATTATCATATAATTTATAAGGTATTGATGGTGAAGTAAAAAATGACATAAATATAAGTTGAGCATCTTAGAAGGGATAGATTTCAATATAAATCTTAAAAATTAAGTAACACATGCATTACTTATATATAATTTATATATTTCAAAAATATATATATATAATTATAAAGTGGTTTTCTTTTCTAACATAGTTGTCTTGTTAATTTGCAGCAAAAGGTGGTGATCAAAGTTTCCATGGATGGCCAAAAATCCCGCTCCAAGGCCCTAAAAATTGCAGTTGGCACTTCAGGCCAGTAAACAAAGTTCATTTTGATTTCTTTTGTTTGAAATTCATGGGAATTTTTCGTCTTTATGTTATTTTAGTATATTTTCATTATAAACCAGTACTGTGTTCATAGGAAATCTTATAAATTATAATTGCATATTATATATTTCTTTCAATGCAATAATTGATTGAATGTAGACATGATCCCATTCCACAAACTTAATTTTGTCCTAAAAAGTTAATTTTATAAAGTTTTGTTAAACACATGTATTATTCACAGGTGTGGAATCAGCAGCGTTGAAAGGGGACGATAAGAACCAAATAGAGGTAATAGGAGATGGAATAGATGCAGCTGAACATGCAAGACTGCTGAGAAAGAAAATTGGGCATGCTGTTCTAGAAAGCGTGAGTGCTGCCAGTGGTGAGAAGAAAGAAGAAGACGAAGGAAAGGAAAATGAGACGAAGATGCAGGTAGTCTGGCCTACTTATCATGCTGGGCTGCCTCTTTATCATGATGTTTGTCATGTGGTTAGAGATCCTTACCATGACCACAGCTGCTCCATCATGTGAAATTTTATACAAACATATATAGGTTTTAAGAGAGAGAGGGAGTCATTACAAAAACCTTTTAGTTGGAAAATTTGCAATCGATTTTTGTATTGAGTTCTTTTCACACATGGTTTGGAGATGGATTTATTTAGATAACTACTAAAGGTGTAAACATTGATTAGATCTCTTCCTTTGGTTATGGAAATGATGTCACCTCTGTTGGATTTATATTTGATAGATTAATATGTTTTTCAATAATTTGACTAGTCAACTGTTTGTGATAATTTGTGGGAGAGAATATCTAAAACTATGTTCATCGTTATAATGTTTGATTTATAGAGATTTGAACAAAGCTATGACAATTTTATTAGACCAAAAATTTTAAACTCAATTTCTTGAACTAAAAATCACCAAAGAAAAAACTTGGGTATAAGATAACATTTATCATCTATATCATGTTGTGTCATACTACTGATTTGAGCAATATTATATGTTGCATCTATGGCATGGGACCTCCATTTTCATCTACTACACTCATCCTCTCCTTCTCACATACATTACAATAGAAGAGACACATCCACACACCTACCATGTTATATAAGGCAAAAACCCACACCACAATTCATAATTTTTCCAAAACTATAAAATACTTTAGTATAAGTACTGGTATGTCATTTCTTATATTCATAATTTTTTTTTTTTAATTTAAAGGGACGGAGATTTGAACTTTTAAATTTCAATAAAACTGAGAGGTATTGTTAACAATTAAATTACGTCAGACATCATTATATTCATTAATTTTTATTGAAAGTTATTATTATTAATCAAATTATGTCAACCACTGTGATATTCATAATTGATTTTAAAAGCTAACCAGAAAGCTCACGATTAATTAATATTTCTTTTGCATGTAGAAATATTAGTTTTAGTATATCTATGTTATTCTTCAAGACCGAAGAATTTTTTATCTTTGATTACCTCCTCGAAAAGATGAAGAGAGAACGAGAACTTTGTTGTCATGTTTTGATCAATAAGTATTAATTAAAACATTAACACTAAAGCTGCACAATAGCTAACCCGGTCAGGCAGTTGTGGCAAATTGACATAAATTATCAAATTATCTCATTGCTTTTGTTTAGCTAGTGGGATGCCTAATCCATTATTAATTACCATATGCCTATGGGTGCTCACCTCCTCGAGAAGATGAAGAGATAGGACCAAGAATTTTGTTGTCTTGTTTGATTTGCCAGTACTAATCTAAGCATTAATAAGTTAATCCAGTCATACCATAACTATCCATATGGCAAGTTGAGATAAGCTATCGTTTTATCTCATTGCTTTTGTTTAGTGGGATGTCTTATCCATAATTAAGTAGAGCATATGCCCACAAGATGTTCCAATTTGAATATTGAATGATAGTAAGGGGATAAAAACGACATTGTAAATGAAGCGGAAGATGCAATTATGAGTTCATGATACAAGAAATTGCATATTGGTGGCATAAAAAATGTCCCACTAAATCTAATAATTGGTGACCTCTCTAAGCATGATATCATTAAATATACATTGTTAAAGTGACACATTAATCTGATTCTTTCATCGCAATATTGTAGAGTTTTTGTGAGATTATTTTGTTGTTATTATGGTGACATCATAAATTATGTCGTTGAATATGTTAAGCATAGCTAAAAACCTATTATTAGTGAGACATATCAATGTGTGTAGCCATGATATCACTAAAATTATAATTTTGTTATTTACAAGTAAGAAATTATGAATTTTTATTATTTTTATGTAAGTTATAATAAAAAAACGTATGTATATGTGTGTGTATAAGGAGGGATCTTTTATTGTTAAGAAAATAATAATAATAATAACAAAGCATGACCTAATTTTAAACATTGTATCTTGACTAAATTAAATTTTTATCTTTTATTCATCTATGATTTGCTAAAAATTATTTTGAAATTAAAATCCAATACAATCAAATACTAATAAATGTTAAATTAAAAACATTAAAAATCTACCATATTAAAAACGATAAAAGTTTTCTATACATGTAAAATTTTTAGAGGGAAATTTTTCCACCATAGTAAAACTATTTTGGACTAGGAAGAAAATATTCCTCTAAAGTACAACATTTTGCATAAGTACATGATGGTTTTATAACTATTATTTTAGTAAATAAATAAGTCATAGTGCTATTGTTTGTTTTAGTTGCAAACATATTGGTCAATTAAAATAAGTTGAACTACCATACCTGATAGTATTTATTTCAATTATTATGTTCAAATTTTAGTTAAAATTAAGAGCATGATGATAAGCATATTTGACTTAATAATAAGTTTTAACTCTTTATAGATAATAAACATTTTAACATTTAAATATTAATCTTGATTAAAATACAATCATAATAAGTAGTCAATTTAGATCAATTTTTTAACTAATGAAAGTATTACTTCTTAACATTCAAGTAGTAAAGTTGAGTATGTAGTGATTATCTTCAAGTAGTAAAATTGAGTATGTAGTGATTATCTCTTGACAAGTTTTAGTAGATTCCTAACTAGTTTGATGTTTATTATTATTATTATTATTTTTAAATAACTAATTTTCCTTCTTAATTGGAAAAAAAAAATCTTTCTTTTAATGTATAATTCCAGGGAAAGTTATTTTACATTATATTTTTTTAATGGCGATTTAAAAAAAAAAAAAAAAACTTGTTTTAGATATACAAACAAAACCATTAATTAAATTTTTAGTTTAAAAAAATGTTAATTAAATAGTGTTGATATCTCCAAGAAAATAGCATGATACTTGCTAGAAAGCTTTAATAAATATGTCTGTCATATTTAATTAGTTACTAGAGGAAGCCCATCTCTACACAACTATGACCGAAAAATTTTTCTTGATTGATTTTTTTTTTTTTTTTTTTTTTTGAAGTATTCTTGATTGATGTTAATTAATAACAATTTGAAGAAATCCAACAGTTTCATATTAATATTTTAATTTATTTAAAAATATATATATTTTAACTATCACTCCTGAAAAAATGTATTTTAACAGCTTCCTACCACTTTTAAATTTAAAAACTTTTTGATAATCCTAATCTATAAACTTTATCTATATAAAAAACTCATTTCTTAAACCCTATAGAAACTACAAATGAACAGAAAATTTTCTTGTTCATCTTTCTTGGAGGAAACCATAAATGAAATCTCACTCAAGTAAGAAATTTTATTTTGCAGAATCATTTGAGGTTGTTTCATTTTATTCATAACCTTTTACTTTTTGTTTTTCTGCTTTTTGCTTGTGTTTTTTCCCCTTAAAATCTCCCTCAAATCATTTTCCTTCAAACAATGTGAGATGCCTTGATTGTGATCTTCAAACACATATTATAGTTTTGGCTTGCAAATAAGCAACAAATGAGGTTAGTTGTTTTGAATCTCTTTTTATTCGTAGTGGTATTTAATCTGTGCATGGTTAGAATACTTATATCTCATGTTTTTTATATCAGATTATATTGGATGTTAACTTTATAAAATCTTCAAGTATGTTTAGAAAGTCAAAGAGAGTGCAAACAAACTGATGCAGTCGGTACCTCAACTAACCCCTAAACATCTACGTGTTCTATAAAAAGAAAAGCTGAATAAATTGAGTACTAACAAAAATCATGATATCATAAATTGATTAGGGTGTATTTGGATACATTTTTAAAATAGTATTTTTGAAAGGTATTTCAAAAATAAAAAATATGTTTTAAAAATGACGTTTTAAAAAACGATAGTACATTTGATAGTAGTTTTGAAAATATATTTCCAAAACGAAAAAATGATAAAAAATTATTTTGTACTATTTTTAAAAATAGATAAAAACTAAAAATGTGTTTGAATGAAAATTGTTTTTAAAAATAATTATGTGACTATTAGAAATGAGTGTTTTTACTTTTTTGAGTTCAATTGTACAAAAAAAATAATAATTTTTTTTTTTCTCAACAATAATATATTTTGAGATATTTATATATATATATATAATTTTTCTTAACAAATTGATTTTCTTTTAAAGCAAAAAAATCACATCATAATCTCTTATCAGTACATATATTATATATAACAAAAACACCAAACATTACATATGGTACATACTACATAATTTATTTTTTGACTAGTTTTTAAATTTCAAAGTTTCAATACCACAATATTGTCATGAACAACGTTTGATCTTGGAGGAAGTTATAAGGGTTCCCAATCATCTTCATCCAATCTTTCAAAACTCCGATTCAATTTTTCTTTATTAATTAGTTCTAATTTCGAAAGCCGTCACTCTTTTCAAAAAAGATATACACGTTTTACAAAAATGAAAACTAAATGTCACATTAAAAGGTTACAAATAAGATAAGTTTATATATATATATATATATAAACAATTCAAACAAGATAAGAATTAGTCCAATAATATATTATAACAATATGTACATACCTATGGTCTTTTAACCTTTTCTATGAATTTTGTCCGTACACCCTACGGAAAAAGTATATATTGTAAGTACTAAAAACACAAATTCATGAAATTATGTAAGTATTATTCATTTAATTATGATATTTTTTTTAAATACTTACCTCATAAAAATTATTACTCACGGTTCTCCGTATAACATGATAAACTACAGTATATTCATGAATCAAGTATTCATTTAGATTTTGCCTACGACCTTCCCTTATTTAATTATTTTAATTCAAAAAAAAATGTTGGCATAAAAATTATATAGAAGTATGTATTTACTCATCATCTTAAATCAAAATTAAAAAAAAAAAAAAATCACACAATATAAATGAAAATCGTAATTATGATTAATTGAGTTTCTTTGTTACCGATCTAACAAAAGTTTTAAGGTCAGTTGGTGTAAAAGATTTCATTGAGTTAATTGCATCAACTATCCACTTTTGCCTTCCATTCTCTAATTGCTTCTCCTGGAATACAAGTGGACAAGTCAATGAACGTACACATATATACAGAATAAAGTTTTGGTTAATGCTTTTGGATAGCAGCCAAAAATCATATACACACACATACTTACCGGTGCCAACAATATTTCTTCAACGGTTTCTTGAGAGAAACATTTGTTAACTATCTCTGATTTGGTTCCATTATAACACAATTATCGTTATCTCAATCATGAAATTTAGAAGAAAGAAACGGGTTCTCTAGTGTGGGATCCTTTATGCATGGTACTTGAAGAAAGTCTTGATCGTCATTATTAAAGTCTAGATTATCCATATAAAAGGTCTTGATCATGTCTCATAATTTACAAGACTCTACAAAGACAATTGAAACTTCCCTCAAATGACTTATATTAAAGATCTTAAATCGAAAAATCATATGATTATATATACATGCTTATAAACTTGTCAAGTGAACGGCTTTATACCTGTGTATAACACTAGATTGTTTCAGATTTGGTTTGTGTATTAATTTGCTGATAAGCTGAGAAATTGCAATTGTATGTGAAGGTGCCTCCATGCTTAGTGCATTTTCCAGCTACTGGAGATCCTATGTTATAATTAAGAGAAATTTGAAATATACATATTATGTATTGAATCATTGAATTTATAATATTAATTTTGATAAATAAAATAGATTTCACAAAAAAAAAAAATGAAATTAAAAAAGAAAATGTTAACATTGGTTAAGAACACATATCAGTGGAACGAATTAATTTGGAAGCCTGTGTAATAAGCAAATGATACCTACACAGGAACTAGGGTGAGAATTGTCCATACGACCCCTGGACACGACAATGCAATATGAAATTAAAATGTTTGGGTTATGCAATATGAAATTAAAATGTTTGGGTTAGACCCTATCAGGTTCAAATTACTAATGGGTAAACATAATTCAACCATTAAATAAATTAACAATTGTGTTTAGATTCTATCCACCCAACCTAGTAATCTACTTAAAATGATTAAATATTCAAAATATTATTTTAAATATTATTTTAGATCAATTTATAGTGTAGATTATTATTATTTTTTTTATTAAATATGTTTAATTGATCGAATTATATAACCTAATTTCAAAGATTCAAATCATCTCAAAGCTTAAATAGATAAATAAATTAAAATAATTTATTAATTTATATTAACAACACTCTGCCAGTTTGATTAGGACAAGATCGGAGGCCAAAATCAGACAGGCCGATTAATCTACTGAGTTGCCAGGTAATCAATCGAATTGGCCCAACTCAGCCAACTTAGTTATGCTTGTCAAGGAAGAAAGAGATTTAGTTAAACAACGGTAGGTTCTTGTTAACAAAGATGAGACGGAGAGTGAGTTGGAGAGGAATTTGGAGTACCAAAGTGGTACGTCAGTACGAAGGATAGTAGCGTCATTTCACTGGATTGGTCGACAAATATGGAGTTGGAGGAGGATCATGGACTTGACACGACTTTGCAATTGGTTCTTGGAACCACGAAGGGGAGCTTGGAGAAAAATATTATATATGGTGGTGTTGAGGAGGATGAACTCTAAGGATAATGGTGGAGATTCCATAGGAGGATGGTTATGATCATGTAGAAGTTAGTGACAAGGGAGATGATCTACAATATTTAGACGTTGATGATAGAGAATTTATGGGTGATGTATGAGTGATGATGGTCAGCCAGATAGTGGGTAATGGTTCACAGACATTGGTGGAATATGTAATGTTCCAAAAATCGTTAATCGACTAACAAGGTAATCGGTTAGTGATTTATCAATTATTCGGTAATTAATAGATAAGTATTGTTGATTGATAGTCAAATTAGGTTAAATCTATAAAAAAAAAAAAAAAAAACTTAAAAAAATTTCTAAATAATCAAAATACAATCATATAACCAAAAACATCATTAAACCTATCTCATAAAATCTTAAAAGTCATTTTAGCACGGTTATATAATTAAAATAATAATATTAAATAAATTTAAAATTAAGTAATAATATATTAATTTTAAAGAGTAGGTACTTATTAACTCATTTTTAATTTAAAAAAAATTAACCTTAAAACAAGTAGTTTCTTTTCTTTTTTTTTTTACATTTTCTTAAAAAAAAAAAAAAAAAAAAAAAAAAGGAGAAGAAGCAGCAGCAAAAAAAAGTTACTAGTGAAGATTAATAAATAATTAAAAAAAAAGTCATTACATTTTGCGAAAGGAAAAAAGGCTACCCATCCATCGCTTTTAAGTTTCAGGATAACGATCCATCACCCATGTCGGCATGTTATTACAAGTACATTGATTTTCTGCTACGTGGGTGTACAACAAGCAAAATGATTGTTTATAAAAGAATTAAGAACCGTGAATTCTAAATATATATATATATATATAAAGGAAAAAGAAATTAGGAGCTTTTTTCAAAAAAAATTAATTAGAAGCTTTTTTTTTTTTTATCGAAGTATATATATAGATACGTAGATAAGAATAGAAGTTAGAATTGAAAGACGAGATTTCTTCGTTCACAGCCAACAGAAATGTAAAAACAGGGACTTGAAAAATTAGTTTTTTTTTAAAAAAAAAAGACAAAATTGAAAATTTCAAAATAATTTAAATGGCGGCAGGTTTAAACTAATTTTTATTAAATTAGTTTTTTGTTTTTAAATGATAGTTTGCTTGCATTTATGTTATCGGGAACACAGAAGAGCGTGTTGGAAAAGGACATCACAGAGAGAAACGTCGCAGTTGGTAGCTTCACAGAGAGAGACGTTGCACTTGGGTAGCTTTTAGAAAAAGAAAGCGCGGAGAGAGACGTCGCAGCTGCCAGCTGGTAGCTCTCGGGCGAAGAATACAATCTGCAGTCAGTTTCAAATAGTCAGTCATTTCAAGATTTTCTCGTCCAACGCGCTTTTTTGTGTCCCCTGTCACATACAATGCTAGCAAACCTTTTTTTTAAAAAAATAATTTAAAAAATATTAGTTCAAACTTGTTCCTGTTTAAATTATTAAATTAATATACAAGTGGGTATGCAATATTATTAAATAAATTTATATTTTACAGTTTAACAATAGCGAAAATTGCGAAAAATACCCATTTAAAAATGACAATTTTTGTTTTTACCCATTATTTTTAAACAAATTGAATTTAACCCCTCAAACAAATTAATTTCATTATATACCCAAAATACCCATAATGCCCTTACATATATTTACCTATAAGCCCTTAATTTTCAAAAAAATTAAAAAAACCAAAATATGTAATTACAAAACAGCCCCTCCTATATATATTTCTAAGAAATCGGTGAAAAGTCATTTTCATCACCGGTTTCCCATTCAAAAACTCGACCCACACTGTGCGACCCGTACCCGATCGCCCCCTTGCACGACCCGACCAGCCGTTCGACCGTTTCCGGCCATTCTCTCGCCGTTTTCGACATTGGCAGACCATCTCCGACCGCCGGCGACCCTCTCAAGCTTGGCAAGGTACTCGAATCTACCATGTTAGGGACTTTTTAATTTCGTTTTGCAAATTTGAGATGTTTTGTGTTATGATGATTAAATTGTGTTGGTTTTGTGTTAGATTATGATGATTAGATTAGAATAGGTTAGATTTGTGTTGTTTTTGTGTTGAAATAGGTTAGATTTGTGTTGTTATGACGCTGCGATCATCGTCGGCCTTTGTATTCTTTGAAATCGGTTTTTCACAATCGGTTGTTGACAATCGGTTTTTCCAATCGGTTTTTTACAATCGGTTGTTAACTTCGGTTTTCGACTTCGGGGTTTTGCACTTCGGTTTTTCACTTCGGTTTCAACTGGTTGATCGGTTTTTCTCTTCTGTACTGTGAAAAACCGAAATGAATAACCGATCAATATCATTGATCGGTTTTTCACCAGGGCTGGAAAACCGATCAACGATGTTGATCGGTTTTCCAGCCCTGGTGAAAAACCGATCAATGATATTGATCGGTTTTCCAGCCATAGTTAAAAACCGATTATATTTGTTCACATTTGTCATTTGAATACTATACATCATTTGCTGTTTCTGGTTGTTTTGTATGATTGATCGGTTTTCCATCCCTGGTGAAAAACCGATCAATGTCATTGATCGGTTTTCCATCCCTGGTGAAAAACCGATCAATGTCATTGATCGGTTTTCCAGCCATAGTTAAAAATCGATTTGAGTTGTAGTCAGTTGCAGTTTCAGGTTGTTTTCTATCATTGATCGGTTTTAGTGAAAAACCGATCAATGATATTGATCGGTGTTTCACACTGGGATGGAAAACCGATCAATATCATGATATTGATCGGTTTTCAGCCCTGGTGAAAAACCGATCAATATCATTGATCGGTTTTCCAGCCATGCTGAAAAACCGATCAATATCATTGATCGGTATTCCAGCCCTGGTGAAAAACCGATCAATATCATTGATCGGTTTTCCAGCCATAGTTAAAAACCGATTGTCTTTGTTCACATTTGAATACTATACTAATCATTTGCTGTTTTTGGTTGTTTTCTACAGATGGATTTCAAGTACAAATATAGTTCACAAACAATTAGCAAGAATTCGAGCGGGAATACACATATTGGGCACAAATGGCTTGGTAAAATCATTGCGGTGATTACTAGACGAGGCTTATACGACCGGTTCATACGAGAGTGCCCATTCGGACATATTTTAGCGATAAGCAGCAACAATACAACAGCTGCTTCAGTGATATTATGGTTTCTTGTTAGAGAGGTGGAGGTCCCCGGTGGGCGCCGTGATGAAATGTGGTTTGAAATCGGAGAAAGAATATATAGGTTTGGGAAACAGGAGTTTTTATTGGTGACAGGACTTCCTTTTGGGGTTGTAGATCGAGAAATCTTCAATACGGTGCAAAATGATGTAAAGAGCATCCTATGGCGATTGTTTGATGGAGTGTCGCCGAGTGTCCCCAGTCTAGCCACCTTTGTTGAGGCAAGGAGCCATACAGGACGTCAGGGCCGTGCAGGTGAAAATGTTTTAAATGATGAGGATCTTTTGAAGTTAGCAAATGTAGGGATCGCTTTCCATCTCTTCATGGGGCAGGATGACAGAGCTAGCATTGGTCATTTTATGTGGGTCATGATAGAGAATGCAGAGTTATGGAACTCGTTCCCTTGGGGTACATTGAGCTATAGTACGCTGATCCATTGTCTCCATATGGCGATTAATGAAGAGCGGGTGAAAAACCCACCGAAGACCATTAATCTTTATGGTTATATTCCGGCATTTCAGGTATACTTAATATGGTAAATAATTAATAATAGTATCCTTTTAATTGGTTGATATATAGAATTTTATTTTATATATATATACACTAACTATATGTTTGTTATTTGTTTAATCAAATTATAGTGGTGGTTGGTGGAAATATTCCCGGTCTTACGAGAGAAGATAGCGAAAGATAATCAATCCTTGCAAAATGAACTGCCAAGGTGTAGGAGACGGACACTGAAGAGGACCCCGAAAGGCATAACCAGCCTGAATGATTTTCCCCCTGTAAGTGGTGAAAGTAATTGAAAATGGTTTCCTTCATTTTTTTGTTGTAACCATCCTTAATAATAATATAACTAACCATTTATATATGTATATTGCAGATAGTTGGTATTGCACAAACCCTTGAGCCTACTGATGCCGAAAAGGAGACGGATTATTGGACATCATTCAATCCGAAGCATGTGGTTGGTGAAGAGGTACATAAAGTAGGTGGCGGAGGGAGTGAGGAGGATGATGATGATGATGATGATGCACGTGGTGATGATGATGCACGTGGTGATGATGATGATGCACGTGATGATGATGATGCACGTGATGATGATGATGATGCAAGGGATGATGATGAGGAGCAGCATGAAGACATCCCAAGTGGACAGCCTGAATCAGAGGATAGCTTTACGGAGTTACGAGCAAAAAAGGCGCACGATGTACCTACAGTACATTCTGAGGTACGAATCTTAATTGTTTTTTCTTAAGTGAATGTGCATTTGAGTAAATGGAAAAGTTGTGGATATGTTGTATAATCATATGAAGTGGGATAGAGAGACGGAGTCTCTAAACATGATAGATGAAGTGTAATTTTAATATATGCAGGTTATATTTCTCTGGATACTCAAAAAACAGGGGAGACTCTGTCGAAATTTTGTTTTTTTCAATTGTGTACATTGTGTAAAATGACTTATTTATGCAGGTGATGCAGTTATTTGAGTACCTTGTGCGTTTACAGAAGGCAACCTACAAGAAAGTAAGTAAGATGGATAGAAGGCTGAGACAGGTGGAAGAATATTTAAAGATGCCTATGGATGACGACGACGACGACGACGATGATGATGATGATGATGATGATGATGATGATGGGAGCATTGTCCCTGATGACCATATCTATAGCCCACCCCCACCACCCCCCCCCACCCCCCCCCACCCCCATCCCCCCCACCACCACCACCACCACCACCACCACCCCCACCACCACCACCACCACATGAGGACGAGGGGGTCCATCAGTCACCTGACCATATCTATAGCCCACCACCACCACCACCACCACCACATGAGGACGAGGGGGTCCATCAGTCACCTGGCCATCATGATGAGGTAGTCCATCAGTCGCCTATCCATAGAGACGAGACAGCCATCCATCAGGAGGAGCAGGAGGTCCATCAGGAGGATGAACGTGGTGATGACCAGGTACGTATAGTATTTCAATTGTGTTACAGTTTGATTTATAATTCTAAATGTTTATTGTAATTGATAGTTTTGATTTCCTTACAGTTGCATGATGAGGTCATCCAGGAGCGGGGCAAACGAAAGACGAAGCCAGCGGCATCTCTGCGTACACCATACACTGATCCTGGACCGCCAAAAAAGAAAAAGAAGGTGCTCCAAAAGCAGGTTGAGGAGGTGGCAGAGTCTGTAGACCCCGTAGAGGTTGTCTACAATGAATACAAGGCTTCTTCCACGTCATTGGATCTCAGGTATTGATAATAAGTATTTTCATACCTTTATGTTGGTTACTATTAAAAAAAATTTAACCTTTTTTTTTTTTTTTTTATTTTAGGCGTGCAGTTGATCGTTGTCAGTGGTGCGTGATACCAGACACATTGCGAACCATTGAAGATGAGAACAGATGGTTCACTTCTGAGCACATCGATTCTTATTTGCTGTGTTTACGAAAGAAGTGGAATGAGGTTGAGGACACTAGATATGCGGTTCATGGGAGCTCTTTATTTGTGAGTGTTTACATTTTAATAAGTGATGTCGTTACAATTTATCGTCATATGTCCCTTAAGTGTGATAACATGTTTAATTTTTTATCTTGCAGGCATTGATGACATTATACTATAGAGAGCAATATGTCCTCAAAGGAAAAACATTTGATCCGGTTACAGCTGATGTACCTTCAGAGTGGCTAGCATTCGGTTCTGGCAAGTTAGACTCATTAGTACCGTGGTGGGAAGTTGAAAATGTGAGTGTTGTATAAAAAAGTATAAGTTATTATTTGATCATTGAAATATTTAAATTAGTCTTATATCACTGACGTCTTCAAATTGCAGGTGTTGCTGCCATGTAGCCTAGATCAAAATCACTGGGTCCTTTGTCAGGTGTGCTTGAGACAGAAGAAGATATTAATATATGATTCTCTTGCACATACTGATTTAGCTTTGCGCATTGAGCCACTTTAGCCGCTTGTGTGTTTGATGCCCATTTTATTGCGGTTTGTGGGATTTTATGAGAGGACCCAGATACAGATGCCACCTGTGGATGAGCGATGGACAGTTGAACGTCTTGATAGATCGGTTGTGCCCCAGCAACCCGATGGGTGAGTAAATTTGTAACTTAATGAAAATTTACATCATTTGAATATATAATATATATATATTTTTTTATATTATATTTAATGGTATGATAACATCATTTAACTAATTTGTTATTAATACAGGACGAGCTGTGGAGCATATGTGGCCATGTACATACGTGATTTGTTACAATCAAACGAGACTACATGGAAATCAAGACGACCGGATCAGGTTGCAGATGTCATTGCACTGAGGGCAGAGATTGCAAGGGATCTGTATACGTTTTCAACACCATTGTATAAAGTAAATAAATTTGGAAAATGGATGGTTGACTCTGATGGAGAGGTTGTATATAAGTAATTGTATTTATTTATTTGAATTATTCATTCATTTATATAAGTAATTGTATTTATTTTTAGTAATTAAATGGGAGCATTTTCTAATATTTTTACAAATTCCTAATGTTCCACTAAATTGCATTATTCCACAAATGCAAAATTTTAATCAAAAACTTAAAAAAAGAGGTGTTCACCAAAAAATACAATAGAAAACACCTTAAATTATATAATTATTTATTTTTTTACCCAATCTTAACCTATACCAAACAAGAGATGATCTTATTTTTAATCTAGTCCAACTGTATGAAACACAACTAAGTATTAATTTAGTTTAATTTAACTATATCCAATTTGACATCTTAAAAATAGTTCATCAATCATGTACATCAAACGCAATTTTAAAGTCGTGAATTTAAATCATATCCCATTACCTGAATTAAAGGTAACATAAAACAACCTTAATTCTAAATAATATTGTTACTATAAATTCACAATAAAAATGTTTGGTAGGAGTAAACTTTGTATCTATAATATCTATTTCTTTTATAATATCCCAGTAATAATATAAATTATTATTATTATTATTATTATTAAATAAGAGAGTGAAATGAATAAAAAAGTGATATTTTGATACTTAATTTAGTGTTCATATTTGTTAAGATGAAAATTTTAAAATAATAATTAAAATGTTTGAATTATAAATTAAAATAATACCAATATCTGCATGTCACCTCGGTTTTGGACACCTCTCTATTCATTTAGATGTTTTAAGTTCAATTCTCACCAAACATATTTTAAAAGTTTGTGTAGATAATTTTCCTTCCTTATTATAAATATCACCTTATGACATTTATAATATTATTTGTGTAAATAATATTATGTGCTTTTATGTTGATTTATAATATTAACATTTGAGTCCTAATTTTATAAAATTTATCCAAAAAATCATTAATGAAGTCTCCAAATTTGAATTAGAAGTCTATTTATAATTAGACCATATTTAAGAAGATGCAAGTAAAATTCTTTCATTTCTTGAGACAATTAAATTCATTTTTATATTGATATGTATAACATATATTATATTATTATGTCAAATCTTTTGAGTTTGATAATAACTAACTATTATGGTATCAGAGTATGGAGGTTTTTAGTGCAAACTCTTTTTCCCCTCTTTATTTAAACCGATTACACTTGTTATACAATAAAAAACGTTTAACATGTATCCGTCATTTGTTATCTATCTACAAAAAATGTGAGGAAGCATGTTAATGTATTATAACATCAAATTTTAAATACTACACATTAAGTGATCATAAGGTGATCAAATTTTAAAAATGTGAGGAAGCATGTTAATGTATTATTAACTTAAGCTTTTGGGTTTGATACGTTTCTTAAGGGATTAACGTCATATTAGAGTTCTGTCTAAATCTATCTATATCAAATACTATAAGAGTGTTAAAACTTATATTTTAAAGATTATTATTGAGCTCATTTTGGATTTAGTGATCATAAGGTGATGTTGTGTAAATAATATTGCCATTTATGACAATAGCTATTTAAGTCAATGGTTCTTTGTTTGAGCACTTATCACTTAATGGATTTGAATTAGATTTATTAAATTATTTTTTTTTGTTTTTTAAAGTGATCCAACTATTTAAAACTATTGAAAAATCATCGAAAAAAAAAAAAAATTTACATTAAAATAATATTACATTAAAAAATTTTCATATTTCTATATAAATGTCAAATCACTTAATAATTCTTTAAATATATTATTTTAAATCTATCCTCCTTAAAATAATATATTTCTAAATTTATCATAATTTTACATTATATATAAATTCCTTTTAACAGTATAACAAACATTGTTAACAAATAAAAGCCCTAAACATCTAATCCTCAAAATTTCTTTAAAATATAATCTTTTATTGTAATACACCATACACTTAAAACCATTTTGTTTATTTTTATTTAAATATATAAATTTAAATTTAATTTAAATAACTATAATAGTTTTCAAATATTTTTAACTTTTAAAAACAAATAAGATTACTATATTGAGAGGTAAACAAGGGGAAAAAAAAAACAAATTAATGTCATTTAAATTTCAGACTTTTATCATTATTCAGTCTTCAATGTCTATAAGATTACTATATTTAAATATTTCAGATTTAATGTCTCAAACACCATTAGTTGATATGTACAGATTTTTAATCTTGCTATTTAAAATAGAGAATCTCCAAGTCAAGTCCTACCAATACGTCTGATCGGTTTTTTAAGTGCGCTTAAAAACCGAAATCGGTTTCTCCTTAACTGAAAAACCGATCAGACGTGCATATGGCAGATGAAGCAATGTCGGTTTTATGATCTATTAAAAACCGATTTCGGTTTTTTATCAATAATGAAAAACCGATCAACCTGAAAAACCGATCACCCTGAAAAACCGATCAACCTAAATCACGAAATCAGTTTCTGTTTCCCATTTAGACCTGGTGTATATTATTGCCTGAATATGCTAAATAATGTGTGTCATATAACTGAGGAAACTTGTGTCATTATAAAAGTTTGAGTTCCCAAAATTTAAACATATGCTAAATAAATAAATGAACATTTACATGCTACATGTGTTCTAATTAATAAAATACTTGCAAGACGTCATTAAACAAAAAATAATATAAGTTTCATTGTACTCTGATGAAGATTAAATCAACATAAACAAGCGTGAAATAACATAATACATATTATTAAACTAAAAGCTTCAATTAATTAATGTGTCTAATCATCAATGTTTGGATCATTACCCATCATTTGATTGGGAGGAGGAAACCGTTGCGGGCATCGACGTTGGTTATGTCCAGTCTCATGACAGAGGCGGCATCTTCGTGAGGGCGCAGTATTTGGATGAGCATTTGCACTTGTTCCAACTTCTGCAGTAGCGGCTTCGCTAGTTTGGGCTTCTGCACTTGCGGCTCCGCTCGTCCCTCCACTGAAGGATGTTGGAGGGTTAGGGCAACGAAGACGGTTATGTCCCCTCTGACCACATCTTCCACACTTCTTAGTTCGACGAGCTTCCCCAACGGAAGGAATCCGAACCTCTTTCGGCCTACCTGCTTGCCTTTTTCCTATGGGTGGTAGTACAATCATGCTTCTAACTTCCGCGGAAACATTCCAATCAAACAATTTAGGAACGGGATTGATCGGACGTGCATATGCAGCTTTCAGCCACTCTGTGCTATAATAATGACTACAAAGTGTATCACAACTGACGCCCTTAAACCTGACAAGTATCATAAATATTTATTTAAATGTAAAAATATGATATGACATTAAATATAAAAATTAACAACGTACAATTATGATACCTGGCTACAGCACATGCATGAATACATGGCAACTGATCTAAGTTCCACTTCAAGCAAGTGCATGTGCACGTTTCAATATTAACCACCGCATCGCCTTTGCTAGGATGTAGAACACTGTATGTCATCGGTTCTGTAATAGGATATACAGTACCTTCCGTTGATAAATTTTTGGCCAACATGATTCGATCGTACGCAGCAGGGGTAACAAAAGTCGTGAGTTTTTCAGCAACACCACGTCTATTATTAAACCATCTTTGTAACACATTTCTCACATATTCATGTGCGGTAGTTATTGGCAAACGACGTGCTTGCATCATGCAATTGTTGAGTGATTCTGCAATGTTAGTGGTCATCATGTCATATCTTCTGTTTGGACAATATGCCCGTGACCACCTGCTTACCCCAACCTGAACCAAAGTGTCATATGATTTCGGATGCAACGCCCGAATTTCTTCTAACATTCTATCGCAGTCATATGGCACATGACTGTATGCTGCACTGTAAAATGCTTTTTCCACTACATTCGAATACTTTTTACAGTGTTGCTTCAGGTTTTGCCACAGGTGGAAAAAACACAATATGTGAGGGACTTCGGGAAAAGCTACACTCATCCCATTTGATATGCTTTTGTGACGATCGGATACGATAAGCAAATCATTTGACACACCGATCGCCTCTCGTAATCTGCTTAAAAACCAAGTCCATGAACGGTCTGACTCTCCATCAGCAAATCCAAAAGCGATGGGATAAATCATCTCCGACCCATCTTTGCAGGCAGCAAAAAAAATCACCCCTTTGTATTCACCTTTCAAATGGGTGGCATCAATAGCAACAACCGGTCTCATGTAAGATCGAAAACCCTCAATACAAGCTCCAAGTGCAACGAACGAATACAAGAACCGGTTGTTTTCATCCCTCTCAATTGCCGTCATGGTGCCGGGGTTTGATACTTTTAACATTTCAAAGTAGGACGGAAGCTGTTGATATGACTCATCCGCTTGTCCATATGCTAGTTTCTTTGCATATTGTAAAGCCTTCCAAGCTTTACTGTACAAGATCTGCACACCATACTGCTCTAGCATTTCTCCGATCAAACGATTAGGTGTATAAATATCTCTCCCCACCTTTCCTGCATATAATTTTCCGATAACAAAAGCCTTCACACTTTTCATATGTGATTCCATGGCTACCTGACGACACGTGTGTTCCGCCACATACTTCAATACAAACCACATCGAACAACCTGTTCTGCATCTTGCACGAACTATAAAGCTACAACTCTTATCCTTGCAACCAGCTTCAAATCGTTCCGCATCTGAACGTCTAACACGATATTCAAACTTGGATTTCAGAGCATATTCTCCAATAGCTGTACACATTTCTTGTTTACTATCAAAGAATGCACCTTTATACAAAGTGCCACGTTGATAGACAGTTGACATAGCGCTTGAAGTAGCCTCAATGTCGCCCAGTTCTACACCGGGAACAATCCAGTATGGTTGTGAAGGATTGTTCTGAAATTGTAAACCCGAAAATCTTATTTCTGGAAACCCTTCATCCTCGTCGACATCATTAATTCCAGCTTCCTCTTCATCACTATCTCCAGTTTCCTCTTCATCACTATCCTCTGTCCCATCACCATTATCATATGTGTCTTGCTCTCCATCATCACTAACATCATTCATATCATCATTATTAATGTCATGAATGGGACCTTCCATAGATGTAAATGGGGTGACCGAAACATCAACCTGATTGCTACCAGCACCTGAAGTCAGATAAAATTGACTTTGAACAATATACGGATCTACAGGTCTATTACTATTTGGCATCTCATGTCTTGTGTCTGGTATTGAGTCGGTGACATTTGGACGAACGATATGCCTACTAACTCCAGCTCCAAAATCTCTTACAACCTTATCAATGTAAATCTCTCTAACATCAACATTTCTCACCGCCATCAAACCAACCACACCAAGATCGGACATGATACGTATTTTTTTCACTTGACCATTTGTCATGCTTTGTAGTAAATAATATATACGAATATCCCACCTTCTTCTATCAATGCTAGTCTCTCTATACACAACATCCACCAACGATGAAAAACTACTCTCTTTGGAGACCCCACACATGATCGACTCACCCCCAACGTAGTTAGATCCATTCCACTCTCCATCAAAGTTGATGACGATCGTTTCGTGAGTCATTCCTATAACATTCAAAGAATGTTTAATTAGTCTCACTATATATAACAAAATCTAGCACAATAAATCAATGTCCATCATTAAAAACAAAAGATATATCACAATTATGCTAACACTGCCTACGATCATATCTAACCACATATAACACTAAAATTAATACACGGCATCCAAAACACAACAAATATCGAAAACATCAAAAATTGCTCAAATCGGTTTTTCATATACATGAAAAACCGATTTCGGTTTTTGCGAGACATGAAAAACCGATCAAAATAGAGACTCGGTTTTACGCCTCTGTAAAACCGAAATCGGTTTTTAAATTACCTAAAAAACCGATTTCGTCGCAGATTTTGCAGAAACTGCAAATCTACAAATCTATCTTTCGGATGATATTTATTATCACAACCAAATCACTCTTAAAGCCTTTACCTTACAATTTGAACAAAATAACCTAAAAACCAACCAACAAAAACACATACATTACCTTCGAAACTCAAATCACTTGAAATGAAAGAAGAAGCTTCAAAACGGATCACACTTGAATGGATCAAAAACCTTCAATGGACAAAGAAGCTCAAATGAAGAATCCCTTACTAGGAGGTTTGACTTTCGGCTATAATGGTGAATGGAAGAGAACAAAAACCATGAATAGAGTAAAGAGAAAGAGAAGAGAGAGGTTTGGATGCTAGGAGGAGTAGGAGGAAGAAGAAGGCTATTTTGGTAATTTCGTTTAGGGCAATTGGGTGATTTTAATTTGAAGGGTAATTTAGTAATCTTGGGTATAGAATGGAAATAATTTGTTTGAGAGGGTAAAAACAAATTTGTATAAAATATTGGGTAAAAACAAAAATTTCCTTTTTAATTGGCTGAAAATGATAAATCTCCCTTAACAATAATGTAATGTCAGTAATACTGATTTAACTTTTTCTAACT